>APFE030710632.1:94611-144007 GCA_000404065.3 Pinus taeda | reverse complement strand
TATATATATTTTTGTATTTGTTTTTTTAAGTAATCAACATTTAAAAAAAGAGAAATAAGACAACTAGAAAATTTATTGAGTAATCAACATTTAAAAAACAATTGGACATAAAAAATTTGAAGTGCAAAAAATGTAATATTTAAAAAATATATATCTACACTTAATACATTAGAAAATTTAAAGTGTCAAAAATAAGCCCTCTAAAAAAAGGGTTGATGCTTTATCAACATGTTTCAAAATCAGCATGAAAATCACTAACATTTAAAAACAAATATTTATATTCGATACATAAGAAAATTTAAAGTGTCAAAAATATGCTCCAAAAAAAAAGAAGTGTATTTTGCATCACCACTTTTCAAAATCGGTCACATTTTTTGCTACCTCAACAAAATGGGTAATCATATTAGTTCTCGTTTCAAAGTTTACATTGTTCTTATTAAATTGTTGTCTCAAGAGTCACATGAGTCATCATGTGCCACAACATTTGTGGATGTAATTACATAATTTTCAAAAAAATGAGAAATATAAATTATTAAGTGGAAGTCCAAAGGTCACCTATATAATGTGAAAGTCATGTAGAAGTCAAAGGGTCTCATGAGAATACGAAAAGTAATATGGAAGTTCAAGTGTCATGAGGGGAGCTCAGGAGTCTCAAGGGAGGTGGAGAATCATCTAATTTACATATATACATCCTCATAGCTCAAGCAAAGGACTTTTCATTTTGGCTCCTCCAACTAGGTATTAGATAGGAAGATATTTCTTTTGGAGAGAAAGTGGTCACTTAACCCTCAACTATAGGAGCTAGTGGTGTTCATTGTATCGATGTATCTTGGAAATTTTTCTTAATACTTGAAGCTCATTGAGCCAACACACTTTTATGGGTATATCATAAATATTATAAGGCTATTCTTTGAATGTTTGTGGTATATGTTGTCATTTGTACTAAATTAATTGAACTATTTAATTGGCTTTGGTGCTTATTTTGTTGAATGTGTATTCTACATGTTTTAATGATCACTACTTCTATGTGAATTATTTCTCTAGTTGATTAATGTTCCTTTTATATGTATGTGTGTGTATCTTTGTTAGAATAGTACTATTACTCTTCTCTTAAAGAGTCACTTTTGTTTCCCTCCAGTGATACATTTTGCAATTGAAAATTTGACAAGGCATACTCACTTGTTAATTCAAAATCACATGTACATTGCTCTCTTCTATTAACTATTACAACCAAGGAAAATCTTTAAGAACAATGGAAATCAAGCCATATTTCTGAAAGGGCTCCTATACCAAATGGTGTAAGGTCTAATTGGGACTTAATATTAGAGAGACCCCATGTATGTTAGCAGGTTCCAACACAGTCAGTAGAACTTTACAGAAAGTTGTGAACGAAAAGATTGCTTTGATGAGGGAGGATTGAGTGGCTCGGGACGAGCCACATTTTCTTGTCAGGGGCTTGTTAGAGCCAAATTTTTTATTTTTTATTTTGTAAGTATAGGGTCGTGTAACATGCATGAGGAGTGTTGTAGGTATGAATGGAGTGTAGCAAAGGGATGGTGCAAGAAGCAAGGCATGATGCAGTTGGACGTCACGCAAAAAGGTGGTAGTGGTTCCCAGGGATGGGAGGCACATACAAGGGAATATTGGCAATTAGGATTTTGCAAAAGGATAGACTCGACTGAGGATGTTGTGGTAGGTAGGAGGGTGAAGATATTTTGTAGGAAGAGAAAGGGTGGAGTGGAGTTGTCTTGAAGGAATATATTTTGAAGGGCCGGTTTTACGCATGGGCGAGCTCAACGATGGATCAAGAAATATCTCAATGGTTTGCATGGTTGGAGCAATCAAGAAGAGGATTGAGAAGGTTTGAAGAGCTTTCAGGCAAGGATAAAAATGTTTTTTGAGGATTGAATGTGGGTTGGTTGTTGGATGTTGGACATTGGAAAAAGGAGGGACAAAAGTTGTATATTATGGTTATGTAATTTTTGTGTGGTATCTATAGGTCCAGAGTTCTAGGCGAGTTTGTGTGAGATGTCGATAGTTGTTCATGTGTATCTATATGTCTGTATTTATTTTTATGAGTTATGTTCCTATTTGTACATGACATATATTTTAATGGTGGGTGAGCCTAGAAATCTAATGGATATAACTTAGTGCATAATGCCTTTTCATTGGTGTTAATATGAACTAATGGATGGATGAGTTTCCCCCTATTTCTTATATCAATGTCTGAATGTCTAACATTGTTATGTGTATTAACTTTCTGCATGTTGAAAGGAGTTTATAATATTTATGAACACTTGTAATTGTGTTTAATGGTATGAATAATTATGGTATTTATACCATATGGAACTTATATATGTCGATTGGTTTATGGCTATTTCAAATCTGTATGAATGGGTTTAATGGGTTTAATGGGTTGAATGGTTGAAAGGACGTTGAAGTTAGTAGATAATGTTGTCTATATGTAAGAGGCATTAATCCTAGATAAGTATCGATATTACCATTAATGGCCAAAAGTGTAAACCATTGTAACCTTCCACATGTTGTAAGTTATGTCTTCTGCATTATCTAGTAATACAAGGGGCTTAAAGCTCTATGTAGTATGAAGTACTAGAGTGATGGTCAAGTGTTTCTTGGTGGGAGGTCAATGTCACGGGTCATAGATAGTTATGTCAGACTATGATAATCTAGTTTTGATGGTCACCCATTAGCATCTCGGGTGAGACTTCACCCACTCTATGGATGTTTTCGAATGGGTTAATGTTGAGTGGGTTTTTATTAGCTACTTGATAGCATTTCTTGGGTTTGTCACTGATCCAGTGGCTCCAGAGACACCCACATGACAAAGAGGACTTATGGAAGCTCAAAAATCAAAGTGATCAGAATTCTTTCGAACCAAGACCAACGAATAGATCTCGTCATCTTGATCGCAACGTGTGAATGGTTTGTCAATCCTAGTTCGTATGATGGAGAACAAGCTAGTCAAAGTTTTGGTCAAAGTTGGGTTGTGGGCCAAGTTTAAGTGTCCTACAATTTGACTGACCCCAGGGCATGAAACCTAACTCCCGAAAGTGGGTGAAATTGTTGCCTCTTTAATTTTTCTAATAACCCTTATGTTAGACAAAATCTAAAAATGGCCCTATTTTAATAATAATAAAACATATATATAAATGAAGTGGGAGGCCACCAACCCCACCACCCCAAACTATATTACAAAAAAAAAAAATATTATTAAATGGCTGATAGGCCATGACCCCTACCAAGCCAATCGCAACACATAACCCAACTTATGTTTAAATTGGGTCAGTGGCCATGACCCTGCCAGACCCTCCAACAACACTCCACAACATTAAAGGGGTAGGCGGGCCACCTCTGGTGGACCCAACCAACACCCCAACACACATCCGTATGCAATTTGATTAATGTAGGGCCAGGGGGGATTGGACCCGCCCAGCCCACATGGGTTAGCCCCCACCAAGCGGCCCCATGTACAATCTATTCAATACACCCCAGCCAACTTTAAAACAATACGCCCGACGGCCATTCCAAAACAACGCACCATATCCGGGGAGGTTAAGGGGCAGGCCACCCAATGCGGAGCCGACCCCCAAAAAATATATATTTTTGGTTTCTATCAAAACTGAAGGTGCGTTAATATGGAGGGGTTGGGGTTTGACCACCCGACCTCCTCCTTATAACTCGAAGTTCATACCAATCCACCTACAACCGCCACCTTGTAATATTCGCCCACAAACTTCACTATAAAACCTTCATTTCATCAGTGTGCCAAGGCAGAGGAGAGTGTGTTTTTCGAGACAACATTATTTTATTAATTAATGTGCAAGTGGAACCATGATCTAGAGAAGAGGTAGGTGGAACCATGACTGAGCCAATTTTCCGAAGGGCGAGATTTTTCCATTGTCCAAATTGGAAAAACTTTATGTCAATCTCACACCTCTCAGTGACACAAACCTTATGGCATAGTAAAAAATTTTGCTCTGAGCAGCAGATCTTCATATGACCCAGAGGAGGGAATATTTGAGGAATCTAAGGGGAATCTAAAAGATTCCTTAAGCCCTAGATTTCCACTTTCTCAAAATTCAACAATTTGACAGTCGATTTTGCACTATTCGACACCACAAATCTGATGGTGCATTCAGATTTTCTATTTTATTATTTCATTTTTCGGCCAATTTTCAAAGTGGAGTGTAGGTGTTAGTATTCAACATGCGAGTAGTCCTTCCATGAGATTCAACGCCACAAGATTGATGGTACAGCCAGCTTCAACAGTTTGACATCCTTTTCTTCAGATGACCCCAGGATGTGAGGTATATGTAGTGTGTTCATGTACTTCTTTTTTCTATGAGATGCATTGTGTTGCACAGATCCCTGTTTGATTTTTTATGTGGGATCTTGTTTTATTACTTGTTTCATGATTCCTGCTTGATATGACGCGAAATCATCTGTGAGATGTACTTGTTGTCATGATTCGTCATGTTTTGTTTGATATCCCTTTGTGGTTATGTTGATGGGATACTCATGTGACATCATGTATGTTTGCATTGAGATCCCTTTCATGCCATGTTGGCAGGATGTTGATTATCATCATGCATGAGTTTAGGTCATACTGATAGGAGTCCTTTTTGAATGAGAGTTCTTGCAGTGGAACATCTCTTGGAGCCACCCATGCATGAGGGAATTTTCCTTGTATGGTAGCGACGTCACCACCTATGTACATCATCGCTATTGACAACATTTAATGCAGTGGCCTACACCATCTTGACACTAGGGCCCGAAGACATAGTCCCTCTGGGATGAATTCCATTATCAACACCTTGAGTTTTATGTTGTTCATGATTGTCATGTTCCTTCTTATTTACTGTATGCATTTATATTCCTTTATGCTATTTTAAATGCAATTCTAATCACATCACGAAAGTAAAAGATCTTGGTTAAATCCGGGAGTTGAGTCAACTTGGATCAAGTTTGGTATCAAAGCGATATTTGCATGGATGTGAATTGCAAGTGTGAACAATGGAACGTGCAGTGGCAGAGGATGAAAAAGTGATGTACAAGACCATGCTCAAAATTTCCAAAAGGGTGGAAATAATGTATGAAGCTCTATAAAAAGGGATAGAGGAAAAGGCGATTGCAACTTCAGTTTCAAGCCATGGAAGAGGCCCTGGAAGAACTGAAGGACAAGAGACAAAATATTCAAACAGAGAACGTTGAATTGAATATGCTTCTACATGAAGAGAAAGAGCAAAAATAGAGTTTTCTACAACAGCTACAAGCTAAGGACGAGGCCTTGGAAAATTTGTAGCGTGACCCATGTTAGGTAAAAAGTAATTCTCTAAATTCATGTATGTGTCTTGATGATGATTTTGTTATTTTTGAAAATCATACCACGGGAATTGGCTCCAAACTGTTGAAGAGAATGGGATATGAAGGAAAATGCTTGGGCATTAAAGGCCGAGGCATTGTCAACCACATCCAAGTAGAGGAATTACCCTGTTAAGCAGGACTTGGGTATGTCAAAAAGGAATTTGGGGAATGTGCCAAGACAGCTAATGAACCAACAACAACAGATGATGAGAATCCCTCATCAATTCTTTCCAAATCAACAGAGAAGGTAAAAGATATTGATTTCCTTTCAGTTTCTTCTTTTCATAGTATGATTTATGTTGGAGATGTGGAGATACCAATTAAGGGACAAACATGAGGCTCCTTACCAGGATGAGGTGCAAGGGGGAAAAATAAACTTGGTATTAATAACCAAGGCATAACTCAACCATTGGGGGTTGTGCAGAGCCTTCATTTGCAGGCTTGAGATACACTGAACGAGAATGCTTGAAGGTGTCATATTCTTCCGAGACATCATCGAAATCATCGAGGAAAGAGAATGATGGAAACAAATCACCATCATCCCATGGCATTGGCCATTGCAGGGAAAGAGTTGAGGCAAGCTCTCATCGCCACAATGACATTAGAGATGGCAAGGAAAGGTATAACCAATTTCTATTTTCGAATGATCATTTCAATTATAATCATGTTTTTAATGATAAGTGTAAAACCTGGCATCAAAAAACATGTATCTTTTATGGATTACATAACCATACATTTTCTAAGCGTTGGAAAAGAATAGCAGCACAAATAATGACGAGGCGGGAAAGACCCTCACAACAGCAGGCAAAGAAACATGTTAAGTAGGTCTGGAGGAAGAATATGTATTGCATTCATTCCAATAGAGGTGGCCATCAAAGGGCCACATGCTGGAGGCTCCATCCAGAGTGGCGCCTTAAAGACAAAGTGTCAGTGCATGAACCAGGTGAAGCAATTATTCGACAAGCAAAACCACCACAGGGGGATGACCCATTCACATTGATAAGTGAAAAATGTTTTCTAGATATGTTAGCTTGTCATGGTCGTGCCTTTATAAATCATTTGTTGCATTTTAAAATGTAAAAGTGATGATGTGTTTTCTATCACTTATTAGGCAACAATGATGTCTAGTCTTATTTTGAGTTGCATGATAAACTGTGAAATTGATGTCTTTTTTCCATCATTTGTCAAAGCAAAAATAGTGTTTGGCCTCATCTTTGTAAATCATGTGTTGTAGTGATGATGTGTTTACCACCACTCGTTGGAGAAACAATGATATGTTGCCCTTGTTTTCGTAGTTGGGGTATTCTTTCCATTTTGATGTGAACTTGACCACCGAGTATCTGTTATAAACTCGTGGCAAGTATGGGATGCTTGGGTCATTAGTTGGTCATGAAAGCCAAGAATGTAATTTGCAAAAACAATGTACTACAGGTTGCAGAGGTTGCAGGTGTTGGCTCATCGCTTAAGGCTCCGAAGAACAAAGGTGAAAGAGATGGAAGTAAGACCTTTTTCAGGATGCTTGTATAGCACAACATGGGAAATGATGGGAGGTATAGCACAACCGACATCAATACTATACCTTTTAGAGGAATTCTGGTTATCCTCTCACATTAAAAGATGTCATGTATGTCCTAGGTTAGAAGAAGAATTTGGTTTTAGTTTCCATGTTGGAGGACCATGGCTACAATTTTAGATTTAGCAAAAGGAAATGATTTCCTTCATCACGTAGCCTTCGGATAGGTGAAGTGGATTAGGGTTCGGGTGAAGAAACTCTATAAATTGGATTTAGAAGACTATGTTTCTTTGAGTGCAAAAGCAAACAAGGTGCAAAGCCAAGACATCGAGGAGTTGTGGCATAGAAGATTGAGTCACTTGCACCATGGAGCTTTGAAGGTTATGCAACAAATCCCTACAGGAAATTAGGTGAATTTTGAGGTCTAAAATGGGCCTCCTAAGAAAATTATAAACTAATAGTGGAAATAATAAAATAATATTAGATTACATCATCAAATTTTGGAGGGAAAAAAGAAAAAACTACTTTTTCAACTTAACTCCTTATGGGTTTACTCAAATTTCAAGCAAGAACACTCGTTGGACGTAGAATTTAATTCATCATCCAAGGAGTACCCATGTTACATACATATTATGGACCTTGCTACACGAAAAATGAGAAATACATGAAAAATGTTATTGCAATCATGATTTTTCATGTACTTCTCATTTTTCGTGTAGTAGGGTGCATCTAAAGTATGCAACATGGGTACTCCTTGGATGAGGAATTAATTTTTTCATCCAATGTGTACTCTCACTCAAATTTTGAGTAAAACCTTAGGGAGATAAGTTGAAAATACAAGTTGAAAAATAGTTTTATTATTTTATTATTTTATTATTTTTTAATATTTTTAGTTTTTTACCCCAAAAATGGTGAATCATCCCCCATGGTTGACATCATCATCTTGAATCCTATTGGTTCTTATAAAGTATATTTTGGTTGTACATTTTTCTTAGGAGGACCATTTTAGACCTCAAAAGTTCTCTAATGCTTCCAAAGGGTACACCAGAGCATAGAGACACATGCAATGAGTTTACATTAGGGAAGTACACCAAAGCTTCCTTTCATGATAATGAAAATCAAGCACAAGCGATCCTTTGATAGAGTTCACTCAAATCTGTGTGGACCATTATCGACAACATCCATGGCCAAGCATAGGTATTATGTAATATTTGTTGATGATTTTTCTCATAAGTGTTGGATTTCTTCATGCAGAAAAAAAGATAAGACGTTCACTAATTTTTTGAATTTAAATCCCTTGTCGAGAAAGATACTGGTAGAAAAGTTAAAGCTCTAAGAAGTGATAACAATGGAGAATATGTGTCGAATGAATTCAAGAACTTTTTTTCATCAGAAAAAATTCGACAGGATTTAATAGCACCTCATAACCCACAACAGAATGGGGTGGCTAAAAGGAAGAATAAATTTATTGTGGGATTTTCACGGGAGATGTTACATGATTAGGGAATATCGTTGCACTTGTGGGCTAAAACATGTAGCACAAGTGTTTATTTGTAGAACAGAAGCCCTCATCAAATTCTCAAGATGAGTACGCTAGAAGAAGATTTTTCAGGTAAGATACCATATGTGGCACACTTTAGGATCTTTGGTTCATCAGTCTATTGTTATGTTACTAAGGATGCATGGTAAAAGCTAGAGCCAAAAGCTGATTTGGGCATATTTGTGGGGTACACTGATACACCTCACAACTATCGGGTGTACCTGTCATCCAATAGGATGAAAGTGGTCCATAGAGATGTGAAGTTCGATAAATAGAAGTCCATAATATTTTCCCTTGAGAGGGAGCCTCAGTTACATGAAGATGAGGATCTTTTAGCTCCAAAGGAGGAACCGTAGGATGATGTGGAGCAACCACATGTAGAGGAGCAGAGAGTGGAAGCACCCACTCATGCAGATACTTCCAAAGATGGAAGGAAGCACACCAGAGAGGCTAAAAGATTGATGCATGATTCTAGAGAGAATGTGGGAGCACCCACATCATAGCACAGGCAAAGGAGGTCACCATATTGGTACACTGGCTACATGGATCTAATGAGCAAGAGTGTAGAGGTTGAGCCATCCCCATTCGAGGAAGCAGTGCAGAAACTAGTATGGCTTGATTCCATGGTTGAGGAGTATGACTCCATTATCAAAAACAATGTTTGGGAAGTGGCTCCAAGGTTAGCAAACAAGTCAGTGGTGAGTTTTGTTATCACCTTGTAATTACATCTAGCTAAAAAGAGGATCACAGGAGTAACCAAAAACCACTTGCGGAATTGGAAAATAGCCCTTCCAACTCCAGAGAGCGCTCTCTCTATAGGATTTAGACTTTAGACTTTACAAAATTCAATTTTAAGTTCAAAGACCCATTTATAACATGAGCCTTTAATGGGGGATGACAACCTATGACACACACAAACCCTTTCATATAGAAACCTTTAGACTATGGCATCTTGTGATTCATAGGATAAATTTTACAAACAGACCTACAGAGTGGAATAGTAAGATAAGAAAACACTATGATTCCTAGACTATAGGACCCTAACAAGTTACAGATGGATATGCAAGGTAAAGAAAGTAGTAGATGGGAGTGTGGAGAAACACAAGGCCATATTTGTGGCTAGAGGATTCTCTCAGATGGAGGGAATTTATTACGATGAGACCATTGCTCCAGTAGCAAGGTTCTCTTCAATAAGATCTATTCTAGCATTGTCAGCGCATATGGGATGGAAGATACATCAAATGGATGTGAAGACAACATTACTTAATGCTATGATTGAGGAAGATGTCTATATTGATAAGCCAGAAGGATTTGAGACCTTCAACAAAGATTCACATGTGTGAAAAATGAAGTGAACACTGTATGGACTAAAACAAGAACATCATGCTTGGTACAATATGATTGATAGCTATTTCACCTAGTTAGGATTCACCAAAAGTGAAGTATATGTGAACCTTTACCATATTGTGGCTAAAGGTAATTTTTTGATTATAGTATTATATGTCAATGGTTTGATTCTAATATGTGATGAGAAGCTGATAAAATCTTGCAAAGAGGATCTTGCAAGAGAATTCGAGATGAAGGACCTAGGGCTCATGCATTACTTTCTTAGTATGGAAGTATGGAAAGGAGATGGGGAATTGTTTGTCTCTCTAAGAAAGTATGCCAAAGTGGTACTAAAGAAGTTCCACATGGAGAGCAACAAACCCATGGAGACTCCTCTATTAGGTAATTGGTGGAAGGACGATGCTACTTCAGGTGAAGTAGTGGAGGCTACTATTTATATACAGCTTGTGGGTTCACTTATGCATTTGGCGAACACACAATTGGACATGTGTTTTTCAGTTAACCAGCATAGTCAATCCATGGTTAAGCCAACCAAAATTTATTGGAAAGTAACTAAACATGTGTTGAAATACTTCAGAGGCACCACTCAGTTTGGTATTTGGTACAGATGAACAAAGGGAGTGAAGCTTCAAGAATTCACAGATGCAGATTAGGTAGGGAGTCCATTTGACAAGAAGAGCACATCAAGGGGAATCTTCAGTATTGGGTCAGTAGTCGTTCCTTGGTACAACAAGAAGTAGAGATCAATTGCACTCAGTTCAGTAGAAGTAGAGTACATGGTTGTTAGTCAAGCAACTTGTGAGGCTATCTAGATGAGGAAGATCCTTGTTGGTTTATCTAGTTAGTAGATGGATCCTACAGTGATTTATTATGACAATTAGAATTGTATCAAACTCTCTGAGAATCCATTTTTTCGTGATCGGTGCAAGTATATTGACATCTGGTATCACCATCTACGAGATTGTGTGCAGATGAGAATCATGTTGCTAGAATACATTCCTACAGAGGAGTAGGATGCAGATATTTTGACAAAGGCATTGTCAAGATGCAAATTTGACTTTCATAGAGGTAGGATCGGGGTAGCAGATAATCCCTTTCTTGTTGAGAGGGAGTGTTGAAAATGCAACAAGAAAATCATAATTTAATTTGTCCTTGAATTAAACTAGGAAATAAATTATAATTCCAATTCTCATGACAACTCGTAATAGTTAACTAAGTTAATTTGACTTGGTTAGCCCAGTTAATTCGAGTTGAGGGTCTAACTAGATTCATGTAGTGTGTCTCCTAAAATTAGGATCACTATTTGAATTTATTTTGAGTTGTAATTATTTAATTTACTCTAACTGAGTTGAATTCAATTAAACTAGTTCCAACTGATGGAGGAATTAGTAGGAGATCAGAAACCATGGGGTGTAACCAGCAGTAGTGGGGTGTAACCAACAATAATGGGGTGTAACTTACTATATTGGGGTGTGACTTGCTATAGTGGGGTGTAACTTACTACAGTGGGGTGTAACTCACAATAATGGGGTGTGACTTACTGTAGTGGGGTGTAACTTACTATAGTGGGGTGTAACCTGCAGTAGTGGGGTGTAACCTACGGTAGTGGGGTGTAACCTGCAGTATTGGGTGTAACCTCTAGTAGTGGGGTGTAACTTGTAATGATCAAGTAAACTGAATATTCACTCATAATTAACTCATGCATCTTAGATCAAAGAAAGACCCGGTCGAGATTTGAGTTTAGGGATAGTGTATTATTAGTTGTATAATCATAAGAAAATTTACAATTGTTGCATGCAACCAAAGGAAGGCTTATGAGGATTGAGCATTCCATAATTATGGTATTTCCCAATTCAATATGGGTTAATTCCTAAGGGAACAATGCAAGGAAATAGGAGCTTGTAAAGCAGCAGAATTGGCTAAGTATTGGCTTGAGCTTGTCTGGGAAGCAGTGTGATGGTGTAGAGGTTGCTCGGGCTTGAGAAAAACATTGTAATCTTCTCATATTTTCTAATTAATGAAATATACAAATAGCGGTGTTTTTAGTCGTGGCTTTCCCTAGAAAATCATTGTGTTATGTGTGATTGGATTTGTTCTCTTTTATGCTTCATGATTTCATCGATCATTTATTGTTTCTACTTATGAGTAGAGTAGATTCAAGTCCATTATTTCAGCATATTAAAATTAGCAATTTGAATCTAGAAGGAATTTCTATAGTTTTCTTGCTTGAAAAGTCATTTCCCTCGGGTTCACTGAAAACTAGAGTTGGCTAACGTTTCACTTTTGAATCATTCTTGAATGGTGAGGTTTTAAACCCCTTCTTTCTTTTCTCCATCAAAATATTCTTCTTATTGTCCCATGCTTTTTGTACAACTAATTTATTTATTTTATACTCATATAACTACTCAACGCTCCTCATGGTTGCAGTTACGGTTTTGGGCTCATTGAATTTAATTTTATCTGCATAGAATGAAGGCATCCCACTAACATAACTCTAGGTTTTGATATTCTCATCCTTAATAAAGTCAACATACTTTAGAAACTCTGCGAAATTCCAACCATATTCCTCCATAATCATTTTTCCCAAATTTAGTTAAAAAAACTCCTGCATATTATTTTCATAATAATGTTCTCATAGATATTTCCTTTGGAGGTATTCATTAAATTCCCACCATGCCAGTCTCCTCTGAACTAAATGCTTCACTTCTTTGAGTTGTTCCAACTATAAATTATCCTTTCCCTTAAGTTGATATACAACAATTCAAGCTTCCATGTTCAATGAATAATTAAACAACTGTAGATACCTTCGCATCTCTAATAACCAAGCCTCGCCTTCTTCATCCTTCTTATGTTATATATTGAAAGTGAGAGGTTTAATATTTCTCAACTCCCCATGTAGGTTGTCCTTGTGAGACCTTCTCTTTCAATACGTTCTCACATGTGACATGTTAGGGATACTATCTATCTATGTGGTGGTGTAACCTCTCTTATGCGACATCCTTTCTGCATATTGAATATTGTTGGTCATTACTCTTAACCTATAGAGAATTTCCAACACCTCATTTACCAAACTTGTTCTCGGATTATCAAGCTTTCCTAGACTTGTATTGTTGATCCAATTCCTACTAAATTCTATTTAGACTTTGTAGAATTTGCATGTTGGTTTTTGTTGCTCTTTTACCAATTTGACATTATTAGCTTTAAAACTTAGAACCTCCATTTTGAGGCTTCTCATAGTCTCCTCCAAATATTTTTTTTCTAGCCTACTCACTATGTGACCATCGATTCTCTTTCGACATCTTCCACACTGATATCCACTACTCCAACTTCCTATTTTGGGTTGTTCATGCCCAATATATCTCTTGTCTCTTCGATTCTCATGATATCTGTTGTTTTTTGTACCTATATAATTCTTCAGAAAATTTCCTTGAAATTCTTGTCTAAATCAAAATTTTATAGCCACCAATTTTTTATGCTCACCAGTAACTTTTAATAGACGATTCACTTATGAAATTCTAACATTTAGAAAAAAGGTTGCACTTCCAAATGTTTTAGCTAGGTTCACTTCTTCTTTTCAAAATTCTTGTAGCTTTCTCCTTAATTTTAGGAATTCTCCTGCCTCTAAATCCAATTTCTATCTTTCTAGATGTATTTTTCTCAGAATTCCCTTTCTTCTACCTATTCACAAGTCAAATTTGAGCTCCTAGGTGCAAATATATGCCCCTCTAAAGTTATTTCTCTCTCATTCCTTTTTCTCCATTTGTTAAATAGTTGAATTGTTCATTAAGCTACCAAGATTAAACTTAATATTTTATTATTGATTCTACTATGTTCTCATTGGGCAGCAACTCATGTCTTCAAGAACCTGGCCAAAATGTACACGCCAATTCCATGCCCATCACATGGGAATGTTCCTTCTTAACTCCCACATGGAATATTATAATACACCCCCCAAGGGGTCCATCATATACTCTCAACACTAAAACACACACACACACACACACACACACACACATATATATATATATAAACATAAACATTTTCATATGTAAATCCTTAATGGCTCATGGTTACAATCAACACTTTTTAATACATAATATATAGATGTACATATATGCTCCATGGCCAACTCAACCCTTACATGGCATACCGGCCCACATATTTTTCACCTCCATGGCCCATGAGTAACATGATCATAGGGTCCACCATATAGCCCACACCATCTATAGTGTATAATAAGAACTATGCTAACAATAAGATGGCCCTATCCTGTTAGAATGATGGTAGAGATCGAGCCAATTGGATGACCCTCCTACCATCAAATTTCAATCGGGTGTGAGTTTAATCACAAACTTACACATTGATAGGATTTAACGATCTGGAATCCTTAAATCCAATGGTTGACATGGCCATCAAATCTCAACATGCCCAACCTTTAATGATCCCCCCATGATTTGATAAGACTCTAGGTTCTGTCTTTTGGTGCGGTTCCATTTAACGATAAATTTCCTGCAACTTATGATGTGTTGGGAATATCAACAAGAAATGCTAAAAATAGCATTCAAGATATTCCAATTTTAATTTGTCCTTGAATTAAAATTCGAATTTAGTCTCACCAGCTTCTTGAAAAGTAATTAATTAATTCATTATGGATTAATTAGTTGGAGAAATTCAAGCTAGAAGTCTTTGTGAAGTCATGCAACAGTTATCCCTTAAATTAAGGAGATTATCCCTTAATTAAGGAGATAAGGATGAGTTGTATTTGAGTTTTAATTAGTTAGCTCAGTTAACCAAGTTATGTCCAATTAAATTAGTTCCAAACAGTTTGAGGAATTAATTGTGAGTTCAGTTAGTTAATGTATGCATGCATGAAACTAGTGTACTCCAGATAACTGAATATTCTCTCATATATAACTCATGCATGTCAGTTCATACAAAGACCCAGTTGAGATTAAAGACAGGGACATTGTACTATCAGTTGGAGAAATTTTCCTATAAAGGAAACTCATCCATGCAGAAGGAAAAGGTTCCTTGAGGATTGCGCAGTTTTACAGGGTGTGAGATCAGTGTGAGTGATCAGTGTTACACTTGGTAATAGTAGGATCACCCAGGAGAAACAGCGCAATGAAATAGGAGGCTTGGAGGGCAAAGGAGAAGGTTTGTGAGAAGCCTTGTTTACCTGTGAGCATCCAAGAGGATTGTACTAAGAGCTGGATAGATGTGAGAGCTAAAGCTTTGTGTAATCTTGATGTATTTCCACCTTGTATGATAATACAGATAGTGGGGTTTCTAGCTGAGGCTTTCCACGAAGTATTCTTCTGTGTTTCATGTTTATTGATCCTTCTTCTCTGTTATATGTGTTCTATTTGATCTTGCTCAAATCGATTAAGCTTCCGCAAGTTTGATTGTAGAAGTAGATTAAGTATTTTGCTTTAGTATATTGCATTATTAGGTTAATCTATAGTGAGAATTTCTACATGGTATTAGAGCTAGCTAATCTATAGATAAATTTCTACATGGTATCGGAGAAAAGGTGATCAAAGCTATGAATAGTATACTGAGAAGAGAATTCGAAGTTTGAAGTTTAGGATTGCAGGTACAAATTGAATTCATCTCATACTTCAGGTTGGTCAATGGAGTTCTATGGCTTGAGACTCGAGTATGCCTTGGATGGCAACTCAAATTACATAGCATGGAAAAATCACATGGAAGTAGTATTAGAAGACAATGGTTTGAAGGATTTCATTGATCAAGAAATCTCCAAGCCAGTTGCAGCTAATGCACAGGAGTTGGCTGAATGGAAGAAGTGTGTGGCGAGGGTGAGATGAATCATCCTTGAGGGAGTTCGAGACCATATTGTCTCGAGTCTCCAAGGGAAGGAAACTTCATTTTCAATGTGGAAGACATTGAAGGACCTATATCAAAATAGTAGCGACCAAAGGAAACTGACACTCAAGGATAAGCTTCAAAGAATCAAGATGGAGAACGGTGATACTATTTCAACATATCTGAACAATCTCACCACTTGTAGAGATGAGCTTGGAAGTGTGGGAATAACTACTGCTGATGATGATATCATGAGCCTCACTCTCCTTGGCCTTCCTAAGAACTGGCATAACTACCAGGACTCTGTGAATGGAAGGGAGAAACTGCTGGATTGGGAACGAATGTCGTTGGATCTCATGTAGGAGGAGATCATGAGGAGCACACGAGATGGTTCTTCATCCAAGGATGATGAAGAAAATCTAGTCTTAGCAAGTAAGGCAAGGAAAGGGAAGAAGAAGGATTCTCACTCAAAATTGAATTCTTCTCATGGAGGGAAGAAGAGTGACAAATCTAAATTGAGATGCTTTAATTGTCACGAGATGGGTCATTATGTGACTAATTGCGATCGAAGAAGTCCAAGAAGGGATCCTCATAAGGATCGGAAGGTGAGGCATTAGCCTTTCAGTTCGAGATGGACTTCACCCTCATCACATGCATGGTGTATTTGATGATGGGTTATGGTTGGTTTCTTGACAGTGGAGCCTCATTCCACATGACCGGCGATAAACGTTTATTCTATACCTTGGAGGAGAAAGACCTCAAGATACTCATAGAGATGGGTGACAATGAAAAGTATAGTGCTTCAGGAGTGGGAATGGTTTCTTTTCAGAGGGAGCATGGAGCTTCTACCACCTTGATAGATGTGAAGTATGTGCCTGGACTAAAGAAGAACTTGGTATCAATTGCAATGTTGGAGGACAAAGGCTATGATGTTTTCTTTAGTAAGGGAAAGGTTTTCCTTAGACACGTCACCATGGGACAGGTGAAGCAGATCGGTTCACAGGTACAGAACCTATATGCTCTTGAGGTTCAAGATGCATGCAAAGCCTTAAGGAGCAAGGGTAAGGTTAGAGACTTGGTGTTTGAGAGGGAGAGTAAATTACCTCTCAACATGCAGTCCTAGAAGAAGTCTTAGACAATTGTGGAGGAACCACAATTGGAGATGCTGAGAGGAGACCGACTAGAGGCATCCACTCATGCAGAGACCTCAAGTAGGGGGAAATTTCAAGCCAAGTGGGTAGATGGATCACATGCAGCCATACCTCTAGGTGTGAGGTGGGGCGATGTGAAGTGATAGTCTCAAGAAGGATGAAATTGGGCAGGTTCATTGAGAGGTTTTATCTCATGGATAATACCTTGCTACGGGAGCCCAAAGTACATAGTAGTGGGAGGAATCAATGGGATTGATGCAGTCAAAGATCAAAGTGACAAAGGCTAGAGCAGTCAGACACTGAAGAGCACAAAGAAGGATTGACAATAGTGCAGAAAGGCTAAGTCAGCAGAAGCGCAGAGTTTTTAGTCAGCAAAGGAAATAACAGTCAGAGATTTTGATGACAGAGGCATCATACTGATTCAGGTTGAATACTTATTTTTCTGGAGGTACTGGAGCAACAACACTAGGGAGAAGTGTTGCATGTAGAACATTCCAAAGGTTCAAGATCGAGATCGAGTTGAATTCCTTTCTTGTTGAGAGGGAATGTTGAGAATAGCAACAAGAAATGCTAAAAAAAGCATTTAGGGTATTCCAATTTTAATTTGTCCTTGAATTAAAATTGAGAATTAAAATTCAAATTTAGTCTCACCAGCTGCTTCAAAGATAATTAATTAATTCGTTATGGATTAATTAGTTGGAGAAATTCAAGCTAGAAGTCTTTGTGAAGTCATGCAACAGTTATCCCTTAAATTAAGGAGATTATCCCTTAATTAAGGAGATAAAGATGAGTTGTATTTGAGCTGTAATTAGTTAGCTTAGTTAACTGATTTATGTCCAGCTAAATTAGTTCCAAATAGTTCGCGAAACTAATTGTGAGTTCAGTCAGTTAATGCATGCATGCATGAAACTAGTGTACTCCAGATAACTGAATATTCTCTCATAAATAACTCATGCATGTCAGTTCAGACAAAGACCGAGTTGAGATTAAAGATAGAGACATTGTACTATTAGTTGGAGGAATTTTCCTATAAAGGAAACTCATCCATGCAGAAGGAAAAGGTTCCTTGAGGATTGCGCAGTTTTACAGGGTGTGAGATCAGTGTGAGTGATCAGTGTTACACTTGGCAATAGTAGGATCACCCAGGAGAAACAATGCACAGAAATAGGAGGCTTGGAGGGTAGAGGAGAAGGTTTGTGAGAAGCCTTGTTTGCCTGTGAGAATCCAAGAGGATTATACTAAGAGCTGGATAGCTGTGAGAGCTAAATCTTTGTGTAATCTTGATGTATTTCAACCTTGTATGATAATACAGATAGCGGGGTTTTTAGCTGAGGCTTTCCCCAGAGTATCCTTATGTGCTTCATGTGTATTGATTCTTCTTCTTTGTTATATGTGTTCTATTTGATCTTGCTCAAATCAATTAAGCTTCTGCAAGTTTGATTGTAAAAGTAGATTAAGTATTTTTCTTTAGTATATTGCATTATCAGGTTAATCTACAGTGAGAATTTCTACATGGTATTAGAGCTAGCTGATCTATAGAGAAATTTCTACATGATGAACTTTCATTATTTAATGTTAAACATTGTGGCTCACCTCCTCTATGTTGATTTTTGTGGCTTGGGAGGACTCCAAACCTTGAGGGTCGAGGGTTTGGAGGAAGGAGCTCCACAAGTGGCCTTGTGGGCTTAAAACCCAAGCCAAGGGTTTTTCACCCATCAATGTTTGGGCCAAAAATGTGATGATATTTTGACATGTGATGGATGAGGATGCTAGTATATGTCGAGACTAATCCAACACATCGCGAATTGTCCAATTCCAAGTTTTCATTGTTGAGTTATGAATTTTTGAAATTAATGTCTGTTTGTGAGGCCTTCTAAGACAAGTCAGCTAGCATGTTAGAGTGCCCTTAAGGGCTAATGTCACACCCAGATGGAAGCTATAAAAAATATTAACATTGGAGGCCATTCCACACATCTCAAGTGCATCAAACATTGAGGTTAGCTCTAAAATTGAGTCCATTTGTGAGGCAAGAGGAAGGAGATAGTGTGGTCAAGTTTTTGTGAGGGTATTCTCTGCATTTTTTGGAGTAGATCTTCTTTGGAATAGGCCATAACCTAAGGAAACAAGTAAGATGACTTGAGGCCAAGTTTCTGGGTAGAATAAAAGTGTCTCCCTTACCATATTAGGCCACACCTAAAGAGGTAAGTACAAGGGTACTTTTCTCTGTTTATTTGTGATGGGATCTCTGCTACA
The DNA here is from genome assembly GCA_000404065.3 of Pinus taeda. Lineage (NCBI taxonomy): Eukaryota > Viridiplantae > Streptophyta > Pinopsida > Pinales > Pinaceae > Pinus > Pinus taeda. The sequence goes on along the minus strand of APFE030710632.1, from coordinate 124,992 downwards.
GGTGGGTCGCTGACTATTGTAGCTTATAGAAGGTGATTGATGGAGTGTTGAGGGGTGTGAGGCCTTGTGAAGAAGGATATTTAAAGGCTGCAACCTCTATAGGAACAACACAGCTTTTACAGGGGTAAATGAGGCTTCAAACATGTATTTCTTTGTGCCTAGAGGCAATCCTAGTTTTTTGTATCAGTCTGAGATGATCCAAATTCTTTTGGAGGTGCCCAAGGTGTCTTGAAGATCAAGGAAGGGACAACAAAGTAGGTGTCAGTTTGGACAAGGAAATAATAGTTTTGGACCAGTGGTTTAGGGTTGTTGTGTGCCCTAACCAGTCTTCTATAAGAAAAGAAATTTAGGTCAAGGAGGTAGCAACAGTTTGTAGATGTCACCTTATTTATGGATGGGTGTCCTAGGAGAGGACAAGTTGACAAGTCTATTAGCAGCCATGTGGAAGGGTCTCCATAAGTATTAAATACCCTAACTAGGTGAAAATGTTACAACAAGTATTGGTCACTCATGGTCTATTGGAGGGCAGCATGAGAGTGGATCAAGTTTGAACGTGGATTGGGCATTTATGGTCTAGTGGAGGACAGTGTGATAGTGCCTAAGTTGAAGCCCGATGTGCAACATCTTCATGGACCTAAGTGGTTGCTAGAGTTGTAGAAATTGAGCTCAAGGTTTGATCAACCATAGGAGCAGTTGAGCAGCCCTACACTTGTGTGTGGAGAAGGAATTCTACAACATATAATGGGAAGTACTCCTAGTCCATGTTGATTATGGGAGATGGAAATTTTGTAGTGATAGGTGGAAGCCCTTCGTGCCCTATGTTGGTCTTCACTAGAGTAGTGTAGGAAGACCATAGTGGGATGAAGTCCTTGAGTAGCTGAGGAGCAGTAATGGGCAATTGTGAGTTGTTCACAAACGGAGTTGTGAACAACTCAACAGGAGTCTCGATGTTTTGCTACATTGATGGATGAACGATCAACTAGTGAGAGGATTACATAGCTGAGGTTCAGTGGCTAAATGGAATTGGATCATTGATAAAGGAATTATTGTAGATAGTAGGCCGAAGGACTGGGCAGGTACAGGGTATGACCAAGGTAGCTGTGAGGAGCTCTACATTAGCTAGATTGTCAGAGTATCTTGTTGAGGGTAGATTGATTGTCGATGGATTGACACCAACCCTTGTTTTGTATTGTTGTACTAGTAGATGTATGAGGGCCATTATCCTTAGTACAAGAGCCCTAGACTATTGTACTATTCAGTTTGGTTAATATAACAAAGTTGGGTTGAAAATTGTAAAAAGTTGTCTATATTTTGTGCACTAGTAGATTTATTTTTGTTTATATTCTGATGAAAAGTAGTTTCATTGAGATTGTTAATTTGGTAGATTCAGAGATTTAAGATTCTATCCCAGAGACCAGGGTCATGGAAAAACAAAATGGTATTAGAGGATATCTAATCTACTTCGAGGGACAGTGAATCATAGTCTGCACAACGAAGCAACTTAGATGGATTTGTGGGTGTCTAGATCATGAAGCAGAGGGTTCAATTGAAGACATGGAGATGTGGTCTTGACTAGCTTGACAATATGATTGGATAGGAGTTCTGGTGGATTGGTGGAGAGCCTGGTGAACAACAATTTGTTGTAGGGAATATTGTTGATCATGGACTTCTGTTGATTTTTCATGGATGGTTGGGACAACTCAAGGAATTCTTTGGCATGGACAAGATCAACATGATTGAGATTTGTTCATGTGATGGACTTGATATTGGCAAGCTATAGTCTTCACTAGATCGTGATGTTGCATATATGAGATTGGAGGGATTTTTATGAGTGGTATTTGATCTAGGAGGATGAGTGCTTGCAGGACTGAGCTAATGGAGATCGTGTAGGCTCAGAGGGAGTCTAGCCTCAAAGGAAGAATCCCCATGAAGGTTTTGGATCTACAAGTTCAGTTATGTGAGGAAGAGGCACTACTGAGATTGTCAGGTTCATTCTACAAAGCATGTTGTAGTGATGGATGCCAGATGGGCTAGTGTTGCCAGATGATGATGGTTACTTCCTAGTCTTGGAAGTACCTCCCTCACTAAGATGGAGTGCTGATTTTTGTAGCTTGGGAGGTAATCCAAGCCTTGAGGATTGAGGGTTTGGAGGAAGGAGCTCCAAAAGTGGCCTTGTGGGCTTGAAACCCAAGCATGTGTTTTTTCACCCATCGATGTTTGGTCCAAAAATATGAAAATATTTCTACATGTGATGGATGAGGATGATATTATATGTCGAGATGAATCCAATGCATTGAGAATAATCCAAATCTGAGTTATCATTATTGAGTTATGAATTTTTGAAATTAATGTGTGGTTGTGAGGCCTACTAGAATAAGTCATCCAACATGTTAGAGTGCCCTTAAGGGATAATGTCACAACCACATGAAGGTTATAAAAATGAGTGATGTTCGATTTCATTCCACGCATCTCAAGTGCATCAAGCATCAAGGTTAGCTGTGAAATTGAGTGTGGTTTTGACGCAAGAGAAAGAAGATAGTGCAGTCAAGTTTTTGTGAGGATATTCTCTATGTTTTTTGGAGTAAATATTCTATGGAACATGTCGCAAACCAAGGAAGCAAGTAAGGTGACTTAAGGCCGAGTTTGTGGGTAGAATCAAGGTGTTTCCCTTTCCAGGTTAGAACGTAGCTAAAGAGGTATGTACAAGGGTACTTTTCTACATTTATTTGTGATGGGATCGCTACTACAAGTGGGCCACTTACTATTGTAGCTTACAAAAGGTGATTGGTGAAGTATTGAGGGGTGTGAGGCCTTGTAGAGAAGGCTCTTTACGGTAACCTCTATAGGAACAATGAAGCTTGTATAGGGGTAAAGGACACTTCAAACATGTTTTCCTTTGTTCCTGGAGGCAACCCTAGTTTGTTGTAGCAGTTTGAGATGATTCAGAGCCTTGTGTAGGTACCTAAGGTGTCTTAAAGATCAAGGAGGGGACAGCAAAGTAGGTGGAAGATTGGACAAGGAAAGAACAGTTTTGGACCAGTGGTTTAGGGTTGTTGTGTGCCCTAACCAATCTTCTAGAAGCACAGAAATTGAGGTCAAGGAGGAAGCAGCAGTTTGTATATGTCACCTTATTGATGGATGGATACTAGGTGGATGGGTCTCCTAGGAGAGGACAAGTTGACAAGTATATTAGAAACCATGTGGAAGGGTCTCCATAAGTATTACATGCCCTAACAAGGAGAAAATTCTACAACAAGTGTTGATCACTTGTGATCCGTTGGAGGGTAGCATGAGAGTGGATCAAGTTTGAAACTGGATTTAGCATTTATGGTTTGGTGGGGGACAACGTGATAGTGTCCATGTTAGAGCCTGGTGTGCAACATCTTCATGGACCTAGGTGGTTGCTAGTGTTGGAGAAGTTAAGATCAAGGTTTGATCATCCAGAGGAGAAGATGAGCAACCATAGAGTTGTGTTTGGGGAAGGACTTCGACAGCAGATGATGGGCAGTCCTCCTAGCCCGTGTTCATTGTACGAGGTGGAAATCATGTAGTGATAGGTGGCTGCCCTTCGTGCCCTATGTTGGTATTCATTAGAGCAGCATTGAAAGATAATAGTGGGCCAAAGTCCTTAAGTAGCTAAGAAGTAGTAGTGGGTAGTTGTGAGTTGTTCACAAATGGAGTTGTGAACAACCCAATAACAGTATCGATGTGTTGATGCGTTGATGGACAAACAATCAACTAGTGAGAAAATTGGATATCCGAGATTCAGTTCCAGATGGACTTGGATCGTTGATAGAGGTAGTGCTACAAATTGGGGATCGAGGGACCAGGTAGGTACAAGGTATGAGAAAGGCAGCTATGAGGATCTCTACATCAACTAGGTTGTTAGAGTATCCTGTTGGGGGTAGATTGGTTGCCGATAGATTGACACCAACCCTTGATTTGTATTCTTGTACTAGTGGATGTATGAGAGCCATTATCCCTAGTATGGGAGCCCTAGACTATTGTATTATTTAGTTTGATTAATATAACGAAGTTGGGTTGAAAATTGTAAAAAGTTGGTTATATTTTGTGCACTAATAGATTTACTATTGTTTATATTCCATTATGCAAAGTAGTTTCATTGAGATTCTTGGTTTGGTAGTGTTAGAGATTTAATATTCTATCCCAGACACCAGGGTCATGGAAAAAACAACACTCGACACCTTTTCCTTTTCCACTCTATACCCTAGCACCATTCTGTCAACTTTCATGGCCCAAAACCTTTGGCAACACAACTCTATTTACAATATAACAATGCTTCTAACTCCAAGATTATTTTATGATTTTTTTATATAGAGGTGTTATATATATATATAGATATAGATATTTATATATATAATATATATATATATATATATATATATAATATATATATATAATATATATATATATATTATATATATTAATATATATATATATAATATATATATATATATATATATATATATATATATATATATAATATATATATATATATATATATATATATATATATATATATATATATATATATATATATAATATATTATATTGGGTCACCACTATTTGGCTCTTGTTGGCCTTTGACACTTCACACCAAAATTCTTCTAGGCCTTCCACCATGCTCTGACAATGGGTAGGTCAATACTATAAACCTCCAACTTGGAGCCAAAACTCACCCCATGACTTGTAGCAGACTATGTAAATGCATTCGATGGGGTCGAAAAAATAGACATATATATTATGCTATAAAATCATATATAAAACATATAAAGCATTGTATATATATAATATATATATATATATATATATATATATATATATATATATATAATATATATATATATATATATATATATATATATATAACACGCAGAAGATAATGTCCTGTATGTAGCTCCAACCTTTTGAGGCTAAAATTAACACTTTTTCCTCAATTTTCTCTTACAATTACATTGATTCAGTATTTTCCAAGCCTTTCCTAGCACCTGTGCCCTTTTCTGAGGTAAATTTTAATCACTTCCCACCATGGGATTTCCTTAGTTTTCCCCCATATCAAGCCCAATCAAGCTCAGTGTTGAAAAATTGGCTTTGATACCACCTTATAACTTCCTCGACTACCTGCTAGGAAACACTACCACAACCAACTGGCTCAAAAATAACTAATTCGAATGCAGAAGTGAAAATGTCTAACCATGCCATGGTTGTTTTGGAACCTGGTAATTTTCTAGTTAACATGAAAGTCAATTAAATGTCCAAAATACAATACTTGTCTTGTATAAACCTTGGTTACTTGATTGCACAATGGAATTAACAGTTAATTATCCACATTTAAACACATTAACACCCAACCCTACCTAGTGTTAGTGAACATATTCATATAAACTAATGCATTACAATGTATTCCATAAATACAACCAATAACCAAGTTAGTGTTTATCATCAGAACACATAAAACCATATGATATTACACACAAACACATAAGGTCCCTAGCCATTATGTCTGGAGAAAGAGAGCATGAAGGTCCCTTTTCAGAAGAGGAAGAATTCAAGAAAGCTTTCTACACTTTGACTGAGATGGTTAAAGTCCTTTATGAAGAGAGGAACACTAAAATGGTTGGAGAGACTTCTAAACCTCCACATGGAGAAGGAAGCTCAGAGGAAGAAAAAGATGAGAAGAAGGATTCCAAAGGGAATGGTGGAAAGTCACCTCCATCTCCACCATCCTCATCATCTTCACCATCTCACACAGCATCATCTTCCACAACCAGCACTGCCCATACTCATTCCAAAACCCCAAAAGGAAAAACTCCATTACTGAAATTGGACATAAAATTTGAACTTCCCATGTACAATAGAGAAGTGAATGCAGAAAAGTTGGACAATTAGATTCGACAGTTGGAGGTATACTATAGAATTTAGAACCTTCAAGAACACGACATAAAGATCTAGTTGGATTCACTGAGGCTAGAAGGAGCTACACTAGTTTGGGGAGAAGCAAGGACTCAAGAGGAAATGTGAATCCATGGTAAGATATCCATTTCTTGGGTTGAATTTGTTTCTGCAATTAAAAGACAATTTTATCCTTTAGCCTATATGCAAGAAGCCATTATGAGTTGGAAGAATTTTAGGCAGCTTAAAGGCCAAACAGTCCAAGATTATACACAGGAGTTTAGGAAAAAGGCTTTATTATTAGGAGTAAACTTGAATTTACAAGACACACTCTTGAAATATATAGGACGTTTACATTCCTATTTGCAGCATACCATCCTTATGTTTAACCCAAGCAACTGAGATGAAGTATGTGTGCAAGCCACGCAACTTGAGGCAAGCGGAAAATAAAACATAGAGGAGAAAGGTGAAAGTGAGGGTAAGGGAAAAGAGAAGGGAGGAAAATGGAAGGGAAAGAAGAATGCAAGTATCAAAAAAGTGAAGGAAAAACTCGCATGCAAAAATCGCTCAAACACTGGCCATGATGAAGACCATTGTTGGCAACTTCATCCAGAATTAAAACCAAATAGATTGAAAGCCAAAGAGAAGGGAAAAATTGTTTCTATAGCTGAAAAAGACTTAGGGTCAAATTCAGGAGATGAGACAAAAATTACAACCATGGGTTTGAAAGCTCAACATGTTGAAAGTACTAGTTCCTCAAATAGTCACAACAACACTCCAAATGAAGACAAAAGGGAATATTTGTTCACTGTCAAAGTAATCTCAAATCATACCAAGATTGATGCACTCTTTGATCGTGGATCACAGGCAAGCCTGATTTTAGAAGACTTAGTTAAAGAGCTTAAACTTGAAACCATACCACATCATAAACCATACCCTTTGGGTTGGATAGTTAAGGATGCCAATTTACAGGTTTCAAGGAAATGCATTTTTAGATTTTCTATTACTGCAAACTTTGTTGATGAAGTCAAGTTAGATGTGGTTCCACTTGACATTTCTGGAATCATCTTGGGAAGTCCATATTTGTATGACAAGAAAGCAGTGTTTCATCACTATGAGCACAAATATCATTTTCTTAAAGATGGGGTGAAGTATATTGTGAGAGCTCATCGCAAGAAACTGAACATTTCTTTAGTTAATGTAGGGAAAATGAAGAGGCTAGTGAATGAAAGTCATAACTTGACATTGTTGATGATCAAACAAAGAGATGTTTTGAATCATACTTTTCATAAAGATGCTTATATTTGTAATGAGTTGTTTCAGAATGATAATAGGTTGCCTTTGAGAGAAGGTGAAAAACATTTGCAGCAGCCAACATTGGTGTTGAGCGGTGTTGAAAACAAGGTGTCGGTGCAAGAAGTTACAAAGGTCAAAGAGAAGAGGACAAAGCAGCTTGGCAAAGAAGGCATGGGTTTCACAAATTTTCATTGCTGGTTTTCAAAAGGCATGTTACAATGGCGAAGAAACTTGGGCAAGAGTTGACTCAAGTACAAGGCAAAAGCAGCTAAAAATCTCCATAGAGACAAAGTGCAAGGTGAGAAAGATTCCAAGTTTCCTTTAATTGTTGACCAAGGTAGGAACAAGATTTTTTCTACAAAATTAGATTGTTGTTTTGCAAATTCAGAAATATTGCAGCATGGCAGTTTCAAAAACAGCAATAGATGGTCGTCGGAATCAAGGAAAAATTTGAATTTTTATGAAAAGCTCCAAATGATGAAATTAGACAAATTTCAATGGATAAAGACTAGAAGGATGAGGGAACAATCCCCTCATCAACATAATCAGTGACCAAGAGAGCTTTTGTGGTCCAAAAGGCTTCTAGTAGGGAGGAATGACCAGGGATCGGTATTTTAGCTAAAAAATGAAAGTGCTCAGAATTTATTTAGACTTGAATTAATGGATAGAGTTCATTTCCAGCTTTCCAATGCCATAAACAGTTCAGAAAACCAACATCGTATGAAAAAGTTAGAGCTTCTGCAAGTTTGGTAAAAAAATAAGCCCCCGGGGCCAGCCACCACCCCACTAATCAGTTTATCACTTAATTAATCTTTAATTAAGTTGGTGGAATTTATGGCAGAGCCACTAAATCTGGAACTGCCACCAAACTTGGTGAACTTAACTGGCAGTTCTCCAGATTTAGAGGAGGTTTCCTAGGAAAAATTGTTTGAGGCATAACTTACTCAATTATCAACCAAATTTCAAAAATGAATAGTCATTTTTGGCTAATTGAAATGTTGGGAATTCATTAGAGTCAGTTTTAGAGGCAGAAGAGGTCACCTACAGGTGTTTTTGGTCACTTGAAGATTTTTGAAGCCAAGGGCCACTAGGTGTTGGAGGCCATTCCCAGAGCAGATGGTAACCAAATTGAGTAAACAAATAGTCATTTATGATAGATTAGAATGTTTTAAACTCAATGGAATAGATACAAAGAGCATTGGATGCATGTAACATCAATTTGAGCATTATTGAAGCTAATACAAAGGCTCAAACTATGAAGTTGGACCAAGGAGATGTAGACCAGGAGGGGTGAACTCCTTCAACAAAAATTTGTGTATTGAGCTCTGTTATTTGTGCTTGTTGTGTTTTTATATGATGTTGTTCATCCATTTAAATTCATGCTTTTAAGTTCATGCAAAACACTAAACTTCACCAAGTTAGATGAATTGACAATCACATGCTCATGGATAAACTCTCTATGGCTAAGCAAACCAAAGCAAATAATATTTTATATCTGGAAATGATACTAGCATAGCATTAACTAGCAATCAATTTCAGATCACTGGTAGAACTCCAGCTTCTCTATTTCGGTTCATTGCTAGCACAGGGCCTTGGTCTTTCTGGGAGTATTGAATTGTTGTGTGGGTTACTTCAGTTTCCCTACTTACCCCATGGAAATACATGGTTCACCCTTTGCCAAATCAGTCAAACACAATCAAAATTTTAGCTTAGATCTCAATGTTTCGAATCTAGGAAGGGTATTTTAGCTCATGAGTTGACAATTTTGGAGAGTATAAGTTTTCATCTCTAGAGTTGCTTCACTGCCAGCAGGCCTGGACAGTTCCCCGGTGGACTGACGCAGGAACATAAAAATTGCTCCACTGCCATTGAGGCTGGTTAGTACCCTGGTGAAGTTGCATGCTTCACCTCTCTGCACAGGAAGCCTTTCTCTTCTTTCACCTTTGTATTTTTCAAGAGGACTATGCATAAGAACTTATTAATTTTTTGGGGTGGAAGAGGGATCCCGACTTATTGAGAGTAGAAGAGGTTGTTCCTTCAGAGAAGCATGTAAGACCTCTGACATAGGTTTGCTCATTTAGATTTTCCCCTTCTCCGTTTCTACTAGTTGGATGAGCTTGAACACACCAAGCAGAAGGTTGAGTACAAGCATCAGGCTTCCCAATGTGGACACAGGTTCATTGTTGGACCAAAACTTCCCTTGCAGGCAGTTCGTATTTTCCGTTAAGACTTCATCGGTTGAAGGTTACAGCCAAGCAAAGAGAAAGTGGACACAAGACTAGCCAAGTGCTGCAGTGTCACAAGTTTCTTCCAATTTTAGCCACATACTTTATTCCAAAGCCGAAACATAATAGTTGGCAACACTTATTTCCGGAAACAAAAATAGTAATATATCAAACAAACAAAATGAACATGAACAAAAATAGTGAGCAGAAACAAACAAAGATAATAAGCAAAGAAAATATGATGAAAACAACAAAAAACAAGCAGACTATGTACAAGGCACGGGCGCAACCCGACCTATTAAAAATAATGCTTAAGATCTTGGCCATTAGTAGGAAGGTTGTCAATCCTCCTACCAAGTGACTTCAAATGATACGTGTGTGGAGCGAGATTCTCGTGGACTAGTGCAAGTCCATCGGGTTCTACTACTGGGACCTAGTGGTATTCCAGAAGACCTTCAAGTGAAGACAGCACCACTGTTTCAAGTACTGCATTCAACATGGGTTCGGATGATGGCACGGGGTAGTTTTTTTTTATTCCAGGAAGGGTTCAAGTTTCTGAAGTCAATGCGTAAGTGGATTTTCCTAGATTTCTTATGTGCATGATTTAAATTAGAAAACCAAGTATGATGATGAACTTTACAAGTAGTCCAATCACTTGAAATGTTAGTCATTTTTTTCTGTAAAAGGAGTGCAAACAACATGTATGTGTTACCTGGTCTTTGTTGTAATGGATTGTGTCCTCCTTTACCTGAAACCTCATGTTGGATTGCTCGTGTGTAGTGTGTACTCAGGTCATCATCTACTTGTATAGACCCATCCTGGTATTGTTTGGTCAAGCGGCCAAAGATTTGATGTTGTTGCGGTGTCTAGTTTGCACCAAGATTAGCCATCTTCGGATCATGATAGGTTCCCAAGATGCTTTGTTTGTTCATAACGATGGTCCTTTGTATGTTCAACATGATAACTTCATACTCAACATCGTTGTTTGTGCATTCAAACTTCAAACAACTCGAAATCATGCATTGTTTGTTGTTTCAAACGGCTAAGATACACTTAGTCCTTGAGCCATCATGTGTTTCAGATTCGTTAAGACTCATGGCCCACATCTTGTTTGTACATGGACCGTTTGGCATGCAAGTACTACTGCTTCTGTTATTGCTACTACTACTGCTACTATCAGAAAAATAAATTGTACAAGCTTCAATACCATCAGTTGGGCGAGGAAGGAGTCTCAACTGCTTGTCTAACGAGGTTAGAGATGGTCGTATAGGACAACACTCTAATGTTGTTTCCAAGAGACAATTTCCAAACATGAGTTCTGCGAAGGCCAATGGTTCATTCTCGATGTTAAGGGGAGTGAAATTATGTTTCATATACCTCTCGAATAACACCCGGATTTGGTTGCAATTGCCCCTGTAAGGAAGCCACATGTGACACCAGTCTGTAGCAAAATATCGATCTAGCTTGCTAGGCCAATCTCTGCTGAGTAGCAGGCCATATGCTTTTGGTATGTCCACAACAACTATGTTGATGCATTGGTAGACTCGACTGTCATGAGATAGTCGGATGATCACGTATTGTAGTTCACCAATGGCTAGTATTGGTGTTCTATCAAGTTGGATGATTCTCGTTGATGCTTCGCTCCATCGTGCATTGATCTTCTTAGCAATGGAGAGTGGCATGGCGTTGGCTGTTGCGCCAGAATCAACCAAGCAGTTGTGGAAATTGTAGTTGAAAACTTCAAATGGAAGCAAGAATTGGGGGTAACCTGAGTTTTCTTCTTCCATCCGGAGTGTATTGATCACTGTGGAAAGTGATCTAGGAGGTGTGCTTGTTCCCTTGCTAGTAGAGGTTGCGCCATCTGTTGCTATCTGTCCCAACACACGCAACAAGATATCTCATTAACTATGGACTTCGGCTAACTCAAACAAACTAATGTTTGTTCGAGTTTTCTTCATGTCATCAACTATGTTGTAGTCCAGAGGTGGTAGAATCACCAAGGTGTCTGGGGTGGAATGGATGTGCGTGTTGTCTGGCAGAGTGTTCTTGCTGCTCATGGATGTACTCTTATCTGCCATTGTCTTCCTAGACTTGCTTTGTGTTTGTTGCTTTGAGGCAATCGGTGGATCAACCTTCTTTATCAGCTGCCTCATCTTCTCTTGCATTTCCCCAAGTGTAGGGGGAGCCCCTTTACTCCTAATATTGTAACAATCATTATAATTTTGGGGCTGCTTCTCAGTGTTTGTCTTCAAGATTACTTGCGAGCATTGATATGTGTTCACCACATGCCCAAAACTTGGTGTTTCATTAGGTGCAACCTCTTCGTTATCATCAGTGTCTTCTGCTTGCTCCTGCATATCGTCTTCTGCATTGAGTGCATGACTACAAACATAGCTAATGACTCGCTTCCAATCTGAACAAGAGTTCTCGGGGTGAAACTCTTCATGGAAGGAACAAAAAATAGAATCAACACACTGATCGAATTGGAACATGGGCTTCTGTGAAAATTTGGAAGCGAACCAGTTTTTGCTTGATAAGCTAGTTGATGAACTATTTTCCTATCTTTGTCTGGGCAGATGAATGCTTGTGAATGTGTCTGTTTTCCGTTGCTTGAGTTCAGACATTTCGGTGGTCAAGTTCTTGACAAGGCGAGTGAGGGTCTCAATATCAATTGCTTCCTTGTCTCTAACCTTGCCTGCCATTTCTTGGGGGTTTCTTATCACATCTTTGGAGTATTTTGTTGATTCTTCATCCTTGATGACTTCGATTGCATGCAATTATTTTTCAACGGCAATAGCCTCTTCACAACTTTCTAAAAGTATTGTCTTCACAACTCGCTTGACAAACTGTGCAATGGTGGTTGGCACTAGGTAGTGCAGACATGTAATAGTCAACAGTGATGGAGTCATGAGGCTTAGCGTCTACTGCATATTTTTTTAAAATACGCATAAACCTCTGATTGAAGTCTTTTACTTTCTCTTTTCCCTCCATCTTAAGGCTTCCCAATTCTTTGAGTAGCATGGTTGGGGTCTTCTCATCAACAAACTTTTCAAGGAACATTCGTTTGAAAGAACCCCAATTCTGTATGGAGTTGGGTGGAAGGCTGTGATACCTAGAAGATGCGCGGTTGTCCAAGGTACATGGGAATAATCTACATGCTACATCATCATAATGTACCTCAAGGATCTGCAGTTGTAGGTAGAAGCTGTCTAAGTGGTCTTCTACCTTCCCCATGCTGTCAGGGTTGAACTTGATGTTCATTCTCTCTGCTCGCTTTGGCATCTTATGCAGAACAATCGAGAGAGCCAATGGTCACTAAGTCATCCATTCAATATTTGGGCCATCCATTTCTTCATCTTCTTTGTCCTCTTCCTCTTCTTCCTCTCCTCTTGAGTCTGATGGTTCCATATCTAAGTCTATCAGTTCGACTCCACTTCCACATCCTCCGCTGCCTTCCCCTCTGCCTCCTATACCAAATTTTGATCCCAAGATCACAAGAGTGCCTTGTTAATATTCAAGGAATATTGGAGGTTCTTCTTCATCTTCAATAGCTTCTTCTTGACCTTCAAGCATGGCAAGGACTGCTTCTTCCACTAATGATACAAAAACTCTTGTGGGAGTGGCTTTGGGCTTCCTAGATCTGTGTGGAATATGTTGTATGCCTAGGATCAGTCTGACTGCTTTGGAAAACTAGTGGGTGATGGGACCGATGGAGCAAAGGTGTTGATATGAAATCTCGTGTTCAATTTTGGGAGGTAAGGAGTAACCAACTACAAAGTCACATGAGAGGGAGTGCGAGTTACTGCTTTGACCAAATGATTGATGAGTGAGTGTGAGGGGAATTTCAGCCATGTACAACTGGTTTCCCTCCTTCTAGCGCTAGAACTGTTGACGGTGTTGGACCCACCAACATTCAGGGGATCTCCCCAGTATGAAGTCCCAACTAGACCTCACACCGTTTAGTGTAGGAGTCCCATCCAGTACGATGGCTGAGTTGTCATTATCTTAAAGATCTTCATCAACTCTTGCTTGTTAGCACAGGAGACTGGTTTTCTTTGTCTTCGAGAAGTGAGGTTTGCGTGCCTAGTTAGTGTAAGTATCACTTGTGTTAATGGTTCTTTCACTGTCGAGGGAGAGGGTGAGAGTGATTTCTAGGTTAATTGGGAGTAGTCCCAACACTGCTAGGAACACACAACAGAACATGACATGCACAACTTCTAGAGGAGCAGTCCACACAAATGTGGAAGTCTCAACATACAAGGTAAGATAACATGCACAACACTCAATGGATCAGTCCAAATGAGTGCAACGTTTGTTACAACAAGATTCATGTGAAAGTTCTGTCTAATATCTAGGAGAGGAGTCTACACGGGTGAGACAACATTAACAACATATACAACACATTTCCATTAATATATTATGCATTACAACAAATGAAATAGTTCAAATGTAGAACACATGTTAAAGAAACATGCATTACAAGTGTTAAAGATCAGTCTTACAACAGATACAATACATGTGTGAAAACGTGTTGGCCTATTAGCAGGCTTTTGAATTAAGCGAAAGTTCCAAGAAACATCGTTACACCATACATCACTAACCCCGAGTGCAGGGTGATGGAGCCACTACTAACTCCTCAAATAAAAGATTACAAACTCTCTTGGCTATGTGGGGGAGCTAAGGTAAAAAGTCCTTTACATGTACAAATGACGGGGTATTTATAGCCAAGGGTGAAATTGACCCTTATGGTTGTTCAACTACCCTCATGGCTGTTTGACTTCCATGACGTTTCAACTTACATGACTCTTTGTTCAACAAGTGGGTCTCTTGGACTTCCAAGTTACATCACATTGATTAACAACAAGCCCATAGTGGAGATGTGGGTGACCTGACTCATGACGTGACTCGAGATGACTTGATATGAAAGTGTTGGTACATTTTTGTTGTTGTTGGAGTGCATGTCAAGCTATAGTGCTACTGGGTGATGGATGTCTTCATGGTGTATTCATAGCTTCACCTCTACATGGCAAAGTGCGCGGGATCTTCGATGGTCCTTGGTTCGCTTGATGAAGCTTTATCACATTGTTCCTTGCTTGCATGTTGGAAGGCTTGACAGGCTCATCTGTTCGCGAAGGTACATGTTCGTTGCATTCGTCCATTTCGTATGCATTGTTCATTCGTCCATTGGTGAACCTGTCCTTCTGCATGTGCTCCTTTCGTTCATCCCATTCGCCATCTTGCCATGTTTGTTGGTGTACCTATACCTGCAATCACTCATGACGAGACAACATCGAATCTAAAACCTCCTATTCTACCATGACACATGATCATTTCAGATGCAGGTCACCGGGAAAGGCAACAAGGTTATGAAGCGGGATGATGGCTCTGGGCACTACGGATGAAAACTGCACAAGAGCCACTGACTGATGAAGATGGGAAATCCAAGCCAGCAGTGACTATCTATGAGTTATGGCTTGGGTGGGAGACAAAATTGTGCAAATTTTTGGAGGGATAGTCAGGATGCAGGAAGGCAAGGCAAGCATGCTCTGTGCATTTTTTTGAAATGAACAGGAAGTGGGGGCTGGATAGCCAGATTTGTACAATTTTCTAGAGGAGCAGGATGGGCTGCATGAAGGGTCAGCAGGCATGGATTGCATAGGTTTTTGGGGGAACTGCCTTGGAGATTGGAATCCAAAATTGTGCAATTCCTAGAGGGAACTGGCAGTTGACTGTTGATGTCATTGGTAGTCAAAACTGTACAATTCCCAGAGGGAATTGCTAGTTTCCTTTTGGAGACACTAGCAACAGAAACTGAACAATCCTTAGAGGGAACTGGAAGTCTAATGAACGGGAAGCAAGGGTTGGACATTTATATTTATGCAATTTTCCAAAGGAGTAGGATGGGCTACATGAAGGGTCAGCGAGCAGGGATTGCACAATTTTTTGGGGGAACTGCCCAGGAGACTGGCAGCCAAAACTGTGCAATTCCCATAGGGAACTGGCAGTTGGCTGCTGGGGTCACTGGCAGCCAAAACTATGCAATTCCCAGAGGGAACTGCTAGTTGCCTATTGGAGACACTGGCAGTGGAAATTTCATAATTCTTGGAGGGAACTGGAAATCTAATGAATGGGAAGCGGGGGCTAGACAACCAGATTCGTGCAATTTTTCAGAGTAGGACGAGCTGCATGAAGGGTCAGCAGGCAGGGATTGCACAGTTTTTTAGGGGAACTGCCCAGGAGACTGGCAGCCAAAACTGTGCAATTCCCAGAGGGAACTAGTAGTTAGCTACTCGGGTCATTGGCAGCCAAAATTGCGCAATTCCCAGAGGGAACTACTAGTTGCCTATTAGAGACACTAGCAGCAGAAACTGTACAATTCTTGGAGGGGACTAGTAGTCTGCTGCTAGGGGTTGCTAGTAAGGGAGACTACATTAAGGCCGGGAGGCCAACTTGCTCATCATATCTGCGCAATTTCTGAGCTAAACTAAGTAATGAGCAGTGGAATGCCTGCTCATGAACACTTCGCAATTTCTGAAATGAACAGTCAGTCAATTGTCGGGATGACTTCATGGGAAAACTGCGCAATTTTCTGAGGGAAACAGGGATGGGCACTTGGTGTTTATCCCACCTATTTTCGAAATTTCCTCAGTCAGTTGAGTGAGTAAGGTCAGTGGCCTCTGCGCAACTTTTTAGGGGAGTCAGTCCCGAGCTGACTATAGGGTTCAACAGTCCAGGTGGCTAGCATGAGGGTTTATTAAATTGCTTGCGAGCAACGCAACTTGAAAAGACCAGCTTGGTTCTTTTGCGCTGTTTTGGTTGATAATTGATCGTGTCAAAAGCGGGGTGATGGTTCGACTATCAGAGGGGAGTCTGGTCTTCAGGAATTCATCAAAAATGACTAAGTGTGTGAATGATCGAAAGACGCATAGGTGATCATACAAACACACACTCACATGAATCGACGACGAAACGACCCAAACCACCTGACACACATGTTCAACAGGACTGATCGACGATGCAAGTGACAAGCGTGACACTTGTGAATGATCGTTCATTGATTGAGAAAACGCTTTCATGATAGTGAATGTGATTTTATGTGTGCGTGCGACAGATGCTTTCATAGCAAACACAACAAGCACATACGAAGTGAAGACTTCGAGCATAACTAGAACATGGTCACAAGCATGATTTATGCACCATCATATAGGAAATTGAATGAAAAGAGCAAGCAAGACAGATGCAAAGACTCACACAAGCTCACGGAGTGAACCCGAGTGTGTGCAATCATCAAGTGAAACTCTCAAGGTAGGCTTCGAAATTGGTGCAAGCCAAAATTTTGGAGGGTAGTTATAGCCGCTACAACATGACATAATAGGGATTGGCCAACCTATTGTAAAGGTTTTATTCTACTTTGCAAAAATGGAAGAAAAAATCATAGAACGAAGGTCGATAGGAAATAATTATATGAAGGATATTGTCATAAGCCAATAGGTGAACATGGGTAACATAATAAGTTATACCATTGTAATACTCAAAATGGTAAAGTAGATTTCTTCAACTTAAAATAGATAAGAATGCAAAGTATAGTGTATCCATGATGCATCAATCTCATATGAGGATGAATCCATTCTAAAGATATGATTATTGGAAAATGTGACATGAAACATAAACCTAATAGGTAGATTGACGTAGAATCGTGTAGGATCTCACCAATGCTAGATTGCAAGGAGACTAGAGTGCAAGCCTTGAAGCTTGAAGGGTTAATGAATAATATGGGCATGATAATAATTGTGGATTTTTGGAAATATTCTTAACTCTATTGATATCCACATTGCAAATAAGATAAATATCTCTCTATATATATCGAATGAAAGGCCATATATTTAAAATGGTAGATGACTAAAATATTACAAAGATGGCATTTTATTAGATGATGCTCAAAAAAAAAAAATCAACATGATTGTATATTATTCCACTTGGTTGAATGTACATAATCTTAGGCATAAAATACTTATTGTTGTTAGCCACCTAAACCACCAGTCTACATAAATAAAAAAATCATGAATTTTATATGAAAAGGGAAACATGCAAATTATATGGTTAAACTCTAGTTATCAAAACATACTCCTCACAACAAAAGGCAAAGAAATAAAAAAGATATGTGTAAATTCATAAGAAGAAAGACTTGCTATTAACTATAATTGAGGATTCTAATTTAAGAGACCATTTGGAACAACTGTAAATATTATCATACATCCTTAATTATAAGTTGGAGAAAGGATGATATTTAAGTATGAAACTCTTCAATGACTTTTAATCAAATGGATGAACTTTCCAAGCCTTGAAATATTTTAAAGAGGCATGGTCATTCATCTACAACATTTACTTCAAGTTTTGTTTCGAGAATAAGTCATCTTAAATGGGGAGGAATTTTAATGATATAAAGTTTATTAGGTGTGTTGGCTAGATTAGCGAGATTATTAGTAAATGTATGTTGATCACATGTATGACAAATGGATTTGCCACATTATATGTATGTATAAATGCATGCCATACATTTTCATATTCATCAATCACCTATTATCTTGTTAGTTGAATGTTTAATTTTAAAACTATATAGTTTCTATTTGTTCTTGTGTTTGACTTAGGTTTATTTCTTACATTACATTTGCAAGGAACACAAGATTCACTCTACAAAATTCATTGCATTCAAGATTTATAAATAAGCTTTTAGTGTTAGTGTTATGTGTAAAACGTTATTCTCGTTTTCTAATGAAAATGAAAATTTAATAAAAATAAACTATAACAAAATTTATAGTGTACTTTCTAAGTGGTTAGTTCATGTTCTAAACCATACAGTCCAAATAACATCATTATCCATTTATGTAAGCCATGTTTAGTTTCAAAAACTATCTTATCCTTATCTCATTCCTGAATTTGTATTTGATCACAACCACTCCTTAAAATTATATATCTTTGAGAAAACATGGGCTTTAGATTCCACACATAACTTCCAATTGCCTCCTTTATCCAGTGATCAATGATGAATGTGTCATTAGGATGCATGCTCTCTCATAAAATCCATGCCCAATCATTCTATAATTACCTTCTCATCTCCTCATATTTTTCTTGAAGAGCCAATCTAGTAGTAGCTTGTTTTAGAAATCTAGTACTTAGTTTAAGATCAATTTGATGTGTGGCCTTGCCATGAGGGATTGTATCTTGTTAGTAATAATATTAGGTCAAATATGTATTATTTAAATAAATTTTAAACTTCTAATAGCTTTCTTAGTCTTCTAGCAATTTATTCTCTTTTAAGTACAACTAAATATAAACTGTCATTAACATCCCTTAAGAATATTTTTCAATTCATTTTAAGAAAAAACAAAGCAATGATAATATTATATTATTCTTCCCGTTTTAAAAGATTCAAGATAAGTATCTTACAATATTGACATAGTTCATTCATTATTGTTTGCTTTACCAACAAAAGTTTACATTCCACACATTTCCCTAATTCTTAACAAAAGATATACATATATTAGTTATAATAATATAACAAGTTTATATTGAACCTATATATTAAATAAAAAAAATATTAAATAAAATAAAATAATAATTTTTTTAAACTTGTATAAAATTTATATAAACACTAAGTTTCATAATTAGTATATGCTATTTTAAAACCAACTCTACACCCACTAAATTATATAAAAAGTCTTCATCAAATATAATTATACACATCTTACCTTTACACTAGCACGTATTTGTGAAATCACTTCTCTTTCTCTAATCATATTTTGCAATATCCTTCCAACCCAATACCAAACTTTTATAAAAACATAAAGTTTTTTAATATTGATAATCTACCCTTTGGGGTTCTTGGCCACCATTACCTAAGTAACAACTTGGAAACTTTATAAAATTCAATAAAAACAAAGCATATCTATGTCTTTCTAACTACTTTTAAGTTAATATATCTACAGATCTATAAGTCCAACTTAAATTCATAGATACTTTGATTCCACCTAATTTTAACTTGCTTCTAACTTCCTCAATAAATCCAAATCCTCACTAGATCCAAATATCAAAATAATGCAAAACAACTTTATCCAGATTCCAAAAGCTCAATTGTTTACTCTCTAATTGGATTTTATATATTTATGGAACAATTACTTATCCAAACTAACATTTTTAATCACTAGACACATTTTAAGTCCAAATATATGAAAAGTAGGTTGGATATGAAAACTATACCAATTATGCAATTTAGTCAACTTGTAATGTTAAATTTCGAAAATATACCATGAAGACTTTGAATATTCATATTAAAAAAAACAAACCAAAACTTAATGTGTATAATGGAACATTAATTATAAATAAAAAATTTCACGTATCCCCATAGTAATTGTCATTTCCTTAACAAAGGGGACTCATTATCTAAAACTTCTAACAACTGTCAACTACTTTTTTGTCTCCACGCTCGATGAATAAAACTTTTATTCAAATATATGAATCGAGATATTTGAAATATTTAGATTCCCAAATTTGCAAATCTCCCAAATCTACAAGGAATTGCTTTTTAAAACAAAGTATAATCCTTACTAGTTGGTGCAGGCCACCCAAAAGAATCATTTTTTCATTTTAAAGAATGGAAGTCTTCCCTGTTGGGTTGTCAAATTAATTATTATTATTATTTAAAAATATATATATAAAAAGTATAAATTAATTTAAATTTTCAAACTATTTTATTCAGTTTACTATATTTATATTAGTTAAACTTTTTTTTAACTAAATATTATTAACAAAAATTCATTCTTATGCTCATACTATAACCACTTTTATATTACACTTTCTTTCATATATAAATAAATTAATTTGAGGTTAAATTAATTTGAAAGCATTAACCAAACATTAATAATATTTTACATGTTTTACAAACATGAACTTAACCACAAATAAAAAACTAAAAAAATATTAATATATTGTAGATATCATAACAATTTTTTATTTTTTAATTTAAAAAATTATAAATTTAGGAATTTAATTTCATATTATTTTTTATTGATTATATTTATTATTTATTATCATAAATTTTGGGTTGTGTTTTTGTCAATTTATCTTATAAATGAGAGTATTTCTTAAAATAACTAAGAGATTTGAAAATTTACGTCGGTCTTCATCGATCACGAGATACTTGACTATCCACTAAACAGCCACTTCCACCGAGAGATTCGAAAATTTAAATATCTCATAAAAGGAAATCATTTTATATATTCAATTTGGTTATAATTATAATTTAAAAATAGTTAATAGTTAACATTAAATTAAATTATAATATTTCATAGATAAAATTTGGCGTGGAGAGGTTTTAGTCTTCGTCTCAAACCACTCAGAATTACTCTAAATCGCATTTTTTAATTTTTAATATATTTTTATAAAGTTTAGAATAAATTTAAAATGTTTATTGTGATTAGGTGATCAAAAGAATTTTATAAACTCATAGACTTTGACTTTTGAGACATGCTTTGAGACATGCTATTAGATCTTGAGTCATTAATCTACTTAAAAGAATTTATAAACTAAGACTTTGACTTTTGAGACATACTTTAGATCTTGAGCCATTAACCTAATTAACCTACTTAGTGTCTGCAAATTACAAGAATTTTTAGATCTTAACTAATAACAAAAATCATATATTTTATTGAATTTAGGCTACTATGATCTATATCAAAAAATTTGAGAATAGTTTCACGGAAATCATATCATGATTCATTTGTCGACATGTTTCGAACCACTAAAATCACATCATGTCTGTAGTTATCTAATAGCTATATTGCAGTTATGATTCATTTGTCAAAGTGTTTCGAACCAACCAAAGTGGTTCATAGTTAGGGCAAGTTGAAAAACCACATCATGGCTCCAGTTATCTAACGGCTATATTGCAGTTATCTAATGGCTATGGTTCATAGTCAGGGCAAGTTGAAAAACCACATCATGGCTCCAGTTATCTAACGGCTATATTGCAGTTATCTAATGGCTATATTTGACCAGGGATGGCTATATTTGACGAGGAAACAACTACATTAGACAATGTAACCTTACAGGACCAAGAGATATGGAAAGGGACCTATAATAAGTCAATTAATTAGTTAGTTTAATTCAACTAGGAAATGGACCTTTTTTATTTAAATCTTCAAAGAATTATATTAATATTATGGTATGAAACAACAAGAACAAATACTATATGATTAATAATAATCTAGTTAGTTCATTAGTATTACTACTTAATTTTTTTTAATCAGCAACAGGGACAGCCTCGCCACTCGCGTTACACGGTGTCGATTCTGAACTCGTGACCTTCATTACGGAGCCCGCCTTTCTAAGGAAATTCACCACATTGTGATTACCAACTCCTTGCGACTCGTGTTACACAGCGTCGATTCTGAACTCGTGACCTTCATTACGGAGCCCACCTTTCTAAGGAAATTCACCGCATTGTGATGACCAACTCGCCTGCCCCCTGGGGTTACTACTACTTAATTCTTATTTTAATAAAAAAAATTACTATATTTAAGGACCTATAATTAGTTTAAAATAATTAATTAGTTAGTTTTAGTTAACAATTTCTAATAGAATCTAAATAAAATACATAAAAATTATAATAATTTCCAAATAATCAATTGATTTGATTTATAATTTTATTTATTTATATTTACTATTATAGAGAACTTATTTATTATTATTTTTTAAAAATATTTATCCTTCATCTCATAAATAAATTCATTTAATTGTAATTAGTATATAAAAAAATTATCTTCCAAAAAATTTATAAACTAACTAATAACAATTTAATATTTCTTTTAATTTAAAAATTAATTGATCTTTTTTATATTTTTTCATTATATAAGTGATTTCATACTTAATTAGTTTTATTTATCACTACTTAAGTAATAGAAATTATATTTAAATTATTTTAATTAATATTAATAAAAAAAAAAAAATCATTTCGAACGAACTATACATAAATGGAATAAAATCTAATATAATTCCTTCGTACAATGAAATTTACAGCTTTCAAGAATCGAGTTCTCACTTCGTTTTTGGATTTAAAATTAAGTTCAAAGTGTAAGGCAACTTCACATTTCCCTAAATTTTCTATAAAAATAGTGATAATTTTAGCAAAACACAAGTGCTATCCATACATACATATTTGGTTTGCTAAAATATTCCACTAAACAGAGATTTTGGAACGATTATATTTTATGTTAGCGAAATATTTTTCAGAGTTTTAACAGTGCTGTGAACATCTGCAAGCATGGCGGTCAACGAAGGAAGAAACAGATGAATATACAAAGTGGTTTTTTTGTTGTATTGTAGTGTTTTTGTTGCCTAGTGACACACTGAGAATTAGAGCCATCTGAGATTTGACAAATCACATGCTAAGATTCAAACAAAACTGAAACATTTCAGAAATAATCAGTTAATGGGATGTTATCTGACAATTCATGCCCATTGTGTTGACGATACTTTTGGATTTTGATATAAACCAGAGTTGGTATTGTGAGGAAAAAGAAAAACAAACGCTAGTGATGAAGCCAGACCGTTATATTTAAACCTGAAGACACCTGTTAACTGAAAACCGTAATAACCGTTAAAGAAAAAATTCTCGCGCAAAACGGATACAGAAAAACCGGTTAAAGTTTGAACGTATTTCTGTCTGGAGAGGAATCCCAGCTTAATTCAATGAAGAAACATGGGGAACGAATTAACACTGCCCATCTGTTTTTGCAGTTTTTGTATGTGGCTGCGTCATTCACTGTACATATTCCAAAAAACAATAATGTATAAACAGTTGGATCTAAGTTGGGAAGAAAATAGTTGGATCTAAGTTGGGAAGAAAATGGTTGTGCTGAATCACGAAAATAATTAGATGAAAGTCAAAACGATGAAGTCACGACAGGAATATTTTGTGTATTTTTCACCTGCACAATAACCTATTCTGGAAGACTTTTTCGTTGTAAAGCTTCCATTCATATTCATATATACATTGTGTATATGTTCAGAAGTATATATACACGTCACAAACAGCAGAAGGAAACGAGTAGTTTGTGTATTTTTCAGCTGCACATAACCTACTCTGGGCGACTTTTTCGTCGTAAAGCTTCCATTCATATTCATATATACATTGTGTATATGTTCATAAACATATATACACGTCACAAACAGCATGAGTAGAAGGAAACGAGTATCGTTGAAGGTTTCCAGTAAAGAGCGATAAGAATATTACATCTATAATTATTCCAAGGAATCAGCATATTCTGCGAAATAAACGCGTTGATGACGAGGGTGTGTTGATTATTATGTATTAACAACTGGGCCTTAATTTTATCAGACATGGCAATCCCATCTGAAGAGACAATAATTGAAGGCAAAAGTGTTCTTAGAGTTAACCGCAGGTGATGAAGTATGGCGTGTGATAGGCATCCACTTAGTCCACAATTATTGGAAAACAAACACAAACATATATACCAGTATAAACTAAACTACTCACCACATACGTGTTTAGATGCCCTATCTTTGAATACAAACAAAGCAGTAAAGTAATCTGATTGCAATCAATGGAATTTACATTAATCTAGATATCAATGAGTCCTTTACATATTACAGACCATGCAGGTGAGGTAGTTTGTATTTACCGAAAGGGAAGAAAAAATATGTGAGAAAGGGTCAGTGACTGATACAAACAAATAAGAGGAGACATAGAATATACTCAAAATATATTGAATATAATTACAGCTGATGCTGTGTATCTATCAATCAATACAATGTATACAACATAAGAATTTCATAATCACCAAACTGGAAGACTGAATTTTCAGTGAGTGAATATGTGCAGGGACTAAATATAAGTGAATTTGTTAAATGAGTGGGAATAATATTTGGATCAGTTAAGTGGGTGTCATACAGAAGTAGGGCCACTGGGTTTTGAAACCTTCATACAAAGGGTTTTTTATATACAGATTGTTCTATAACAAACAGCACTGTGAATTGGTTGACCCTTTTCATGAAAATGAATTCCATAGGGAATCCATGTCTGGAGTCTCTTCCTGATATGCCTGGTTCAGTTGACTCGAAACTACAGATGACATATCTGTGTTGATTTCAGTGCTCAGGCCAGTTTCCTGTGAGAGGCTCACCATGTTTTGATTCTGCATTTGCTGCTGCTGCTGCTGAGGGACTCGATACTTTTGCTCCAGATTATCTTGATTTCCGTGTTGATAGCCACTGCTAGGGTTAATCCAGCGGCTTGAACCTGGTTGCTGCACTGTTGAGTTCTTGACTGTTCCAGAAGCATCGAACAATGGAGAAGGAGGCTCCATCTTGCATTGCTTAAATCTGTCGTTGGCAATGTCTGCATGAGTCTTGAAGATATTATTGTAAGAATTTTGCTGCATGCCACCGGGATAGAGGAGATTGGCAAACGTAGGGAAGTTAGAATTAGGGCCCATGGGATAGGATGGAAGCTGAGAAGCACGATTAGACATCTGTGGTGAGATCTGTGTAGGGCTGCTGTTAGAATTCATACCCATTAGCATATTTTGCAGAAATTGGAAATCTGGCATGTCAGAAGAAATGGAACCCAGGGTTTGCTGAACCTGATTAGGGGCCAGCCCAAAACCTTGGTTATTGTTGGTGTAACCTGGCGTGGAGAAGCAGGTCACATGCTGCTGGTCAGATCCTGCTGATTCACTTTCAAAAGATATCGCACCCCCAACACTGGTGGGGATACAAGGAGACTCCAAAAGTGGAGGCAAATTTGGAGAATCAATATCAAGAAAACTGGAGCTTCTCCCAAACCCTAATGGACCCTTTTTAGCTCCAGAAGATTTCTGAAATATTCTTGTTACAACCCATTCGTCCTGGAACACAGAGACAAGGTCATCATCATCAATAACAATTTAAATCACTTTGTAGCAAATAAAAAAGATGGCACATTTTCTCATTTAAACATGTCAAAATTTTTAGCCCCACATATTTATCTATGATAAACCTAGGAAAAATTAAAAGCCATGTACCAGAAAACAAAAAAAGGGCATCTACCTTTGCAGTCTTAGGAAGATCATAATATGCTAACTTGCCCTCCAAACGATACTCGTGCATTACCCAGTTGGTCTTTTCTCCTTTGGGTGCTCTCCCCTTGTAGAAAACAAGGGTTTTCTTCATGCCAACCAGTGTATTAGTTTTGCCTCGGTATATTTCCCTGTCTTTCCCAGTTGCTTTCCAGTATCCAGCCTCTGTGGCTCGGTTTGTGCGTGTACCAGTTGGATACTTTCGGTCTCGCAGACTGAAGAAGTACCATTCTTTCTCTCCCATTTTAGCCTTGTCTGCAAATCCAATAATACACACACTCAGAGAATATATTTCACAAAACCATATACCACAATGCAAATACCACCATAAACCTCGACTCTATGCAACAACATCACAAATTTCACAAAACCATATACCACAATGCAAATACCACGATAAACCTGACTCTATGCAACAACATCACAATCACAACTATGATAGAAACGTAAAGAAATTTCATAAATGGAATTGTTGCAAGGTTCAACTAAACGAATATTGCAAGGATATAACTTTTCTAGGAATCCTGCAAGTTAAAAGCAACCATGACTTGAATTTGAATAAAACCATGATTAAAACCACTGGTGGGTTTTCCATCACAGAACTTTCCAACAGAAATTGAAATTCTCCCTTCACGTGAAGGCACCATGGTGCAATAACTTTACAATAAAGGAGACCCCTCATAAAGGGATTGAAATAACGTTGCAATGAAACTTTTGAACCCATAGAGGGCTTATGAATCCACAACATACCTGGTAAGTCCCAGGGCTCGCACTTATTCAAATCAACCTCAGCAATGGCTCTGCAGGAGAAACTGCTATCAAGAACCTTCTGTGTAAGGTAATATGTCACCAATTCTTCATCCATGGGGTGGAACCTGAAACCTGGGGGCAGATGCTCGTCATCAATCTTATTCATCTGCTGCTGCTGCTTGCTGTTCACAGTCGCTGACTCCATGACACACACGAGGGGCAGTGCAAGAAGAAGAAG
Organism: Pinus taeda; assembly: GCA_000404065.3. Lineage (NCBI taxonomy): Eukaryota > Viridiplantae > Streptophyta > Pinopsida > Pinales > Pinaceae > Pinus > Pinus taeda. The sequence continues at coordinate 98,437 of APFE030710632.1, read as the reverse complement.
AATTTCAGAGAATTGAGAGAGCGGGCTGCAGGATAACTATGGTGTCAGGGGGGGTGTTGGGGGATGGAAATAAAGACACCTCTGTAATGCTAGGCCGTATAGAGTACACACAATTCAGGCGAGCTTCAGAAAATCCAAGAAAACCCACATCAATTTCCTGTCAGGTCACTCCTTTCCACAGACAAAAGTCCAGATTCACAGACAGACAGAGATATAACCTATTCTATAAGCAACCTCTCTCGAGCTACGAACTTCTGCTCCTTCCTAAAACTTCGAACTGTTATTAAAGTCTCGACAACCAAGAATCATCCATATATACAGCGAAGAAGCGAAGGGATTATTAGAGTGAGCAAGAAGCCCCATTAATTACGTACTCCACAAGGCACTTCATGAGCTCGCCCCTCCCTATCTACCCAAAACAACTCTTCCCGCTAATCCTGATTCTAGCCGACCCACCTTTTTCCTAACTCCCTAAGCGAACTAAGATTAAGGATGAAATTTGATGGGAAATTGTCAAATACAATTTAAAAAATATCGCAACCCGTCAAAAATATTTCGTTTAAATTGTGAAAACAAGTAAAAAAAATATAAAAAACCATCAAATTTAATGACTTCTCCCCAATCTAAGCCAACCCATTTCAAAAAACCTCCACTTTCCCATACCCCCGGTCAGCTGCCACAACTGGCCTCCATTTCCCCCATATTTGCCCCCATCAAACTTTCCAAAAATCAAATGGTTTTACTAATTCTTAGCGGCGCAGGTCGCGCCCGCAACTCCACCAAATCGGGAAAGGTCCCCATCGACGGCTTCAAATCACCCACGTAACTGAAAAAGGTCAACGTCGGCCTTGCCGCCACGTGGTGGGCCCGCACCTACTCTTTTTAATTAATTTTTAAACCCGTATTAAGAAGATTAACCGCGGTCCCGGTCGCGGTTACGCTCCCTTATTTTAAATTTCACGGGACTTCTTCCCCAGAATTATTAATTAAATATTATTTTTGACTTCTCCTCGACGGCACATCTAACTTGCTTTGTCGGAGCTGATCCAACGGTGTAAAGAGTTCCCCAGCCCTTTGGAGTTTGTTTCCACCGTCGGATGTGAGCCGGCGCGGGTTGGATAAGCTCCACAGCTATCTTACCTGCCAGGAAGTAGATGACGGCATGTTGACGTCATCGTTCGGACAAATAATAATGGTGAGCCGGCGCCGCGAAAGACGGGTAGTCGCTTTTGGCCGCTTTCCGGGTGACAGCTCGCCAGCCGGCTTTCAGTAGCGCCGCAACGCGTTGTTCGATCACATGAGAGCGAACCAGGTAGCTTTTTTATTTATTAATTTAAAATAAAAATATAGTACTTTTTTGGTTCTTCCGACCCACTTGACATCGTTGGAATTTAACCAACTTGCCATAGAGCATTAAATAACTGGTTAGCCGTATGCCTTTTAATTTTATAACACACCCGCGCCCATAACGAGATAAATGAAAAATAATGAGGTGTGTTATAAAGTTAAATATCATAAATATGTGGATAATAATAAATAATATGTGAATTATCTGTAACAAAGTGAAATAATAAATATCATAATAATGTGGATAAAAACGTTTAAATTTAAAAAAATGTAATTTAATTATTTATGATAATGGATAATTCATTTAAAACATTAATTAAAATATATATATATTATATAATAATAATTTTATTTTATTTTGATTTTAAATTGAAGTGTTTCAATTTAACTCAATCACTAGTTAGTAGTGCAAGTTTTAAAAATTATGTTCTTTAATTTTTTTAAAATACCATTGTAATGGGGGTTTTGTAGTTAACTAAAATGGGAAACTTCTCAAGTTGAGCATTGAATTTTTATGGTTTTGTAGTTAACTTAAATAGGAAACTTTTTAGGTGTAACATTGAATTTTCATTGATATTATTATTTATAATTTTTTTTTTTAATTATTGTAATAGTTGATGATTTTTTTTTTCAATATGGTAATGAAATATGATTTTCTTTAAGCCTTGGACTCAAAGCTTTATTGTCTCTATCTTTAAAAGGGATAAAAACATTTCTTCTAATTACACAATCATTAAGAATAGCCACATTTTAGACCAGTTGTCTAGACTCATTTTGGAAATGAAGATTAGCCTTTGGCTTGCAAGCCATGGTAAAAGTGCTAAAGGGAAGATTTAGGAGACATGACTCAAGTATAGACCATCTTGTTACTCTTAGAATCACTGTAGAGGAATTTCGCAATAATAAGTTTTCAAATCTCTTAGGTTGTTTTGTTGCCTTTAGAAAAGCTTTAGACACCATTCCTCAAGATAAGTTATGGAAGAGGCTAGAAGAAATAATGGTTCCTCTCGAACTGAGGGTTGTTGTGACTATGCTATACAAGAATGTTATTGCTAACCTTAAGACCAGAGGGTTGGTCAAAAGAAACTACATGTAATATCGGAGTTAAGCAAGGATGTCCCTTATCCCCTACCCATTTTGGCATTTACATTAATAAGCTAGAAGAGTGTTTGGAAGCTACAGGATGTGATGGCCTCAGGCTCACTAGTATGGACATTACTCTTCTCCTTTATATTGATGATATTGTTCTTTTCGCTAGGAGCCATGATGATCTTGATAAGCATCTTAGAATCCTCCAAGCTTACTACTTCAAGATGGGAGATGAGTATGATTACTAACATCGACAAGACTAAAGTCATGAAAATTAAATCCAAAAATATCAACTATGATTATTTCATTTATGATAATAACTACTTGGACAAAGTTTCTTCATACAAATATATGGGAATTGATATTCATCATCAGCTCAATTGGAGGCTAGATTGCTTATTATGGGCTTGAAAACAATTTCTTTTTTGATAAATCTTTGGGCATGGAATAAAAATTTTCCTTTATGAGGCTTCTTGTTATATTTTTATGGATCTGAGATTTGGGGTTGCAGTATCTCTAGAGAATCGTGGAAGAAGATTGAGCTTATCCAAAAGCAATTTATAACCTACAACCACATGATCAGGAAATACTCCCTACCCTACCCTACCTTCTTGATTGAAGCTAGTCTTTTCCCCCATTAAAAGCATGGCTATGACTAGGTATAACACATATAAGAAGAAGTTATACAACATGGCAGCCAAGAGGTTTGCTAAAATTTCTTCTAACTCTAACCAAAACTGCCACCTTTGGCTAAAGCAAAGAAAGCATAAGGATGCCAAGCGTTGGCTAGACCATTGTGGGGTAAAGGAGGAGATCATCTTGAATAATAAGGATATAATTAAAAATAGTATTACTTCCAAATTTAGGGATAAGAGGTGGGATGATAAGGAGATAGAGGGAAAAATGAAGTTAAGGTATTATAAGTAGGTAATCAACACCAATCTCGAAAACCATAATTATCTTTCTATCTTGACTAGTGCTAAGAAGAAAATGAACATTGCCAAGATAAGAACTATTTCTCATGAGCTGCAAAGTGAAATTGGGCATTGGACAATTCCCAAAACACCTTGGGACGAAAGAGTGCATCACCTTTGCAATAGTAAGAGGGTTGAAGATGAAAAGCACTTTAACTTGGATTTCCCAACTCTTACTCATATCCTTTCTAATTTTCAAAATATTTACCATATTACCAATCTTCTTGACTTGTTAAGACAACAAAACTATGGTGATGTAGAAATGTTTATCTCCTTTCTTTTCAATCATAAAAATGAAATGTTAAAAAATCTCATTTAATATCTAACTTTCTTAAGATCCAATAAACCATATTAATCATAGTAAATATTAATCATCATCTCCATTATTTTTTATTAATATTAGTTTTTACAAATTT
>APFE030710632.1:55450-93432 GCA_000404065.3 Pinus taeda | reverse complement strand
ATAAATATTTAATATTTATTAAACTTTTAAATGCATTTCCATCTTTCTTTTAAACCAAATAAATACATTTTGACTTTTTATTTAAGTAAATACATCTTGCTCTATATTCTTTTTACATACACTAAAAATGTATAAAGTTTGAGAATCTTTTTGCATTTACCCTATATCTTTTATTTTGACTTTTTCTTCTTCTTGTGAGTGAATGGGGCTCTATATTTTGTTTTCACATTTTTCTGTTTTGGGGAAAAGGGCTTTTGCTTTATTTTATTTCGGTTTATGGTATAAGAATGAGTTATGTGCACTTTGCCTATTTCGACATGTGTCTTTAACTTTATTTTGTTTTTCTTAATGTTTACAAGAAAGAATTGTGTGCACTTTATGTTATAGATGAAACAAATGTGTCCAATATGTATATATATATATTATATATATATATATTTCCATGTGTTTGTAATTGGTTTGAGTAATTTGTGATTTAAGATTTAATAATTATGATTAAAGATAATTAAATTATTAATATTATTTTAAGAGCTCTCATTTAATATAATTTATATTAATTGACATGGTTGGATTTTAGGTGTTTTCTAAATATTATTAAGTTTTAAATTAGGGTTTTCATGTAGAATGAGGTTATTAAGACTCAACAACCTTTATCATGATTAGATTTTAGGTGATTTTTCTTGAGTTCAAAACCTAGGTTGCCATGGATTCACTGGTACAAAAGAAGTCATAAATAACATACTTAAAAAGTCGCTATGGATTCATTGATACAAAAGAAGTCATGAATGACATACTTATTTCATTAAAGTCACTCAACACTTGCACTTGACTCTAATTGCTCAACTTACACACAAACAAAAGGGTGAACACAAACACAAGCATGTCACTAGATATAACTTAAACTTTGGCGAGGGTTATATTAAATACTTGACTTCAAAAAGATAATGTTGACAATTACATTCACCTATTTTATTTTAGAAGAATAGTTAAATCTGTTTGGACCTTTTAAATTTTAATTTCGCATTTTAATGTCAAAATTGATTAATCAAATTTAAATAGAATAAAGTTAAACATAGAAAACTAGGTAATATTGGCAAAATTTGCATATTTTGACTTTAAAAAATTGATAATTTTATTGTAAAAATAAATTCTTAACACCTTTATATTGTGCGATATTAATATATAATATTTACAATTCCATCAATCTAGTTGTTTTTCTTTTTGTTATTTTATATAGTGAAAAAAATCAATTATAATATGTTTAAACTACCATATTTTCAATATTTTATATTTCTTAGAATTTTTTTTTTCTAAATTATAAAGATTAAGGAAAATCTCTGGTTACTTACCCACATTTCAACGATAGTACCCAAAATAAACCTTGAAATCTTCAAAGCACACTAAATTAAAAACCATTAAAATATAGACTACATAAAACTAACATGTTATTTAATAAAATTAAGCCTAAGTAAAAAAAAATACTCTCTCAATAATTCAAATAAGCTCAATTATTTATTTTTAACATTTATATTAACAATATGACACTTTTTATAAAATTTATCTGTTAAATTTCAATTAAAAAAAAAAATTATTAACTAATTTATCCAACTTGAGTTTACTTTATATATAATTAAGATTTTATATTTATATGTGTTTTTCCTTTGAACATGACCACTGCACAACTTTGCTAACTATGCTCTTATTGGTTCTTGTGGTTGTCCTTCTCTGAGCTTTTATTCTTCCCTAATTTTTTAAATTAAATCTTTTGTCTTATTAATTTGGATGAAGATGTGACCCTGGCTTTGGCTTTTCTCACAACCTTCTTCAATCTTCTATTTCAATTTTTTAAAGTTTTTATTTGTATGTATTCAAACAATGATGCTGTTAGGTTTTGAAAATGGTTTTCCCACCTGTTTCTGCATTGCACTTTCCAAAGTAGGCGCGTTCACATGGTTCAATTACCACCACTCACCTCCACGGATGCAGTCTGTCATTTTCTACCAGCATTAAATGCCAAATGTCAATGCAAGGATGGATAAGCTAGTGTGCTTACGTCATAAGTGCCTAATCATAGATTTCTCTTGCCAAAAGTTGATTGGGTTAGTAGATATCATTGATTAAACATTAGTAAACATCATTATCAATCCACGTATTAGAGTTGAATATATACTTGATGTGCCCTCGTTTCACATTTACCTAAGAGCCCTATCACCATGGAATCCCTTAGCCTTAGCTTTAGACTAAGGGTTATGTCACCATGGAGTCCCCTGGCTTTAGACTTGGGACGTGTCACCCCTTGGTTTCTAAATCACTAATTGATTATTTAAATACCATGTTCCCCATGTTCACCCTTGCCACGAGGTGAGAAGCATCATGTGACATTTCTTATTTGACATCAACCAATCTCTAGATGAAAGGCTTTGGGTTGCATACGTGTCCTTAAAGTATCTCATAATGCTTCTTCAAAAGCCTTCTGCTAAGATAATCCTCATGACTTGGCCCAGGTATCTCAAAGCTTTTAAGCAATAATAAACAAACTTAACAATCAGCTAACACATCTCTAACACGTAATGCTCTTCTGATAAGGTGGTTGTCAAGGATTGAAGGAAAGGGGCAACCATTTGCAATGAGACATACCAACAAGATTCATCAAAATGCACATGACTTGATGTTAACACAGGGAAATTACTTTGAAAAGTACTATTATCCATTATGATTAGAAGGGTTGGTTTTGTATGTTATCATTATAATTACTTTTTTAAACATTGTCATGATTACATTTTGTCTATTGATGGTTGAGTTTTTGTTTTTTAGAATAATTATTTTCCTTTTGGGGAGGGGACCTTGTTATTATTAATTTTTAGCTTATTGATGTTGGTTTTTGGTGGTATTTTTATTATTTTATAATTTTCCAAATTATAAATAAGGTATATATTAATTTAATTTTAATTTTGTAAATAATTATAAATATTATATTAATAATTTGTATGGTTATGTTTATTGTATTTACAGATGTTTTTTAGTTAACTATGGAAGAGATGTTGTCGTGTTATATTATGTAAATATTTTGATTTTGTCAAATTATACAAAATAAAAATAAAAATAAATTAATATAATATAATATAATTATTAATTAAACATTTTGATTTTCTCAAATTAGATAAAATATAAAAAACTAGATAAAATTAAAATAAATAAATAATTATAGTTAATAAATAAACTAGCCTAGATCCATCTTAACTTTGGATCTACCAAGAGTTAAGAGGGATTAAATCTGAAGTGCAAACCTCTTTTAGAGTGAAAAGAGATTTGATCCCTCTTGGTGCTTGGTAGATACATAATTAAGATGGATCTAGGGAGATTTAATGTTAATTGGATTTATCCTTTATAATTTTTTAAATAAGTATTATTTTTCAATTTTTACAAATTACATAATAAGCTTTTAATGAGTAGAATTAAAATTTTAACCTAAATATTGTTGTTAAAATGAGAAATGTTCAAATCTTTCTCAATAATACTAATTGTTTTACCATTTTATTGAAAAAGAAATAGATAATGTTAATGTTAATTTAATTTAATATTAATGTTAGGGTTGTCCATGGGGTCTTGGATAGATGGTGATGAGTGCTTCGTTAAGGCACTCTTGGATGTGAAGTTACCGATTGGATCATTGTGAGATATTGGACATGATGAAGATGTAGCCTTGCCAAGCTTACAAAAATTGTTAAGGCACTCCTTGATGTGAAGTTACTGGTTGGATCATGGTGATATATTGGACATGATGAAGATGTAGCCTTTCCAAGCTTACAAAAAAATGCTTTGTTAAGGCACTCCTTGATGTGAAGTCACTGGTTGAATCATGGTGATATATTGGACATGATGAAGATGTAGCCTTGCCAAGCTTACAAAAATTGTTAAGGCACTCCTTGATGTGAAGTCACCAGTTGGATCGTGGTGATATATTGGACATGATGAAGATGTAGCCTTCCCAATCTTACAAAAAAATAAAATATTATTGTTGACACCACTCCGTTTATTAGATGGAAGAATGATATGCCTATTAATGAGATGTTATTGTCGGAAGTGTGCGAAGCCCAATCGAGCTTGGATGCCCCTTGGGATAGTTTAATTCCCCTAAAAGTGGTATCCGCCATGAATTCATTTCCTCAAAGTTTGGACCTAAAACCTTGTGGGGGTTAAACATCTCTCAAACCAACTAATCTACACCTCATAGATAAAAAAGTATCTACAAGAATTAGTTTTAAACACATATAAAGCTCACTTAATATCCATAATATTTTTCCTTTATTATAACTTCTAAATGTAAACAATTCGTTATCCACATAATTTAAAGAAGAATACCTAATAACGAAGTGGAAAAAGAATGCATAGTGAGATAATAAAGTGATTAACCATTTCATATTTTTTTTTGCAATGAGTTTCTAATTTTACAAAATAAACTGTTATGGAATCTACACACCAAGTGTCATTGTGGACACTAATGATAACAACCATTTTTATTTATATTTATGCTATTAAAAATATTAAAAATTCATTCAATTGAAGACTAAATATGCTAATTAGTGTAATTAAAACTTGGCTTAAAAATGAATTAGTGAAAAATGGAAAGAAGATATACAAATACATAAGATTGCATACTTTATTCAAAGGCTTATGACAAAACTTGGAAAGAGTGACCTTTCATAATAGTTGAGGTTAAGTGAAAGTGAGTAATGTATCTAGTGAATGTATATTCTAGGAGAAGTCGAGATATCTATTGTAGAATAGATATGATATCAAGTGATCTTTTTAAAGTCAATGGGGTGTACTTGTCTCTTGTCATCTAAATTAATGATGGTTAGTAAGATAAAAAAGTTCATGTGGAATTACGTTTGGTGGTATGTAACAACTTTTTTCATAATTGATGAAGCTCACTAAAAAATAAACATGTAGAATTAGTTTTAATGGTATGCAACAACTATAGAATTAGTTTTAATGGTATGCAACAACTTTTTAATAATTGAAGAAGCTTCATAAAAAAATGATAACAATTTTGGTTTTCGTATTCAATTTATAATCTAAAAAAGTGATGATTATTAATTAGTCTACCTCAAATTTCATAATAGACCAAACAAGAAAAAATATTTTTTGTGGAATTCAATTCTATGTTAGCTTTCATATGTGTTGATGATGAAGTATGATTGATGAAACCTACTTTTAAGTCGTGAGAATAAACTTAAAACTATTCAAGTTGAAAGTGAAACTTTGTACTAACAATTTAGGCTTTCATATTAAATCCATGATTTAAAATGAGAATGATGTTTAAATTAGATACCACAAATATTATAATAAATTAAAAAGAAAAGAAAATAGATTTTTTATTCAAAGTCCTTATAAACTTTCATATATATTAATCATGAAATATGAAATCGTCAAACTCTATCATTAACTAGTGAAAATAAAACCTATACTACTGACGTTGAAGGTGAAAACAAAATAAAACAAAAAACACTTGCTTGAGTAATACATAATAATCAATCTCCATCGTTAAGTAATTGAAATAAATTTTACATTATTCAAAACAAAAACAAAACTACAAACTAATTTATAAAATATATACATCTCCATCTTCAAATAATAAAAATAAATCACTAACTAATAAAAATGAAAACTAATACTATGAAAAAGATAGCTGTGAATCTCCATCATTAACCAATGAGAATAAGCTACTTACTACACAAAATGAAAACAACAAACACTCTAAAATTACAACTCCTAAAATAATGATAGATCCATTCCGAGTGTGATATATACACAAATCCCAACCCCTAAAATAGTGATAGATCCACTCTGAATGTGATATATACACAAATATAAGTATAAAAAATTGAAAAACATTGTGGTCAAGGAAAAGTTATCTTGATTTTCCATTCTGTATCAAAATATCAACTTAACATGAGTACCTTCGAAGATTTCAAAGAATATTCCCTTTCTTAGTCTAATATTTCCCATATGTTCGAGTATATGTTTTGGAGATTACCACCCATGAAATAATTCGAAGAATACTACCTTTCTTAGATAAAGTAAAAAGCTAAAGTCATTGCATAAGAAATTATTAATTAAATAAAATGTATATTAAAGGAAGTGTACCAAACATTTATATTATATTAGCTCTTCAAAGATAAGAGTTTCAATATGGATTGCAAGAAAAATAATTAAATGAATAAATTGAAAGACATAATAATCCAACCATGGTCCATCAAAATTTCCAAGAAAGTGGAAATAAGGACTTTAGAATTTGTCCAATAATTATTTAGGCATTCAAAAATTAGTACAAATATAATATTTAGAGCAATAATGGTAAATACTATAATATTTCAAAAGGTGTTTTTGCGAAAATTAGGTGGGAAAAGGTTAAAGTGGAAGCAACACGTGGAAAATTGATAATTGATAATGACACTGTTATGATATTTCATGTTTTGTATTTAAAATGTCTTTAAACTCTATTTAGAGAACAATTAGTTACATTTATTATTTTATATAAATTGTAATTCAATTTATTATTACACTTTATATGTTATTTTACTTCAATTTGTTTAAAGTCAAGTTCAACTTGCATAAAATTATTATATTCATCTTTAAATATTGCTAATATTTATCTAGTCTAATAGTTTTCTCATTTAAATTTTTTTTATTTTTAATTATTTATTTTAGATATAATATTTAATAAATTTAATAGTTAAAATATGTTTTTATCTTATTAAAAATTATATAATATAGAATGAATAGTGTATATACAAATAATATCACAATAATGATTTATTTTCCTGATTTAAGTACGTTTTTATAAATAGGAATATCGCAAAACACATATATTTCCCATGACGGGTGCTCATAATTACCATATGTTGCAATCATGATGAGATGGTGCGTTCTAAAGGCCATTTGGCTCATTGCATGAGCTTTTCGGCAAGTTAGCACACTTGGTTTAATGTTAGTGTTGTGGCGATATCTACTCGCTCCTGGTTCTCGTACTTTGTCCTTCTCATCGTTTGCAATCTCATTATGCAATCTAATTATTATCTAACGCAACTTCCATCAATGTTGTCTCGAGATGGTGTCATGGTTGGCCTGCTCAATTCTTTAAGCCCGCTTTTAAACATGATGCTTCACAAGCTGAATCTGTCATCCCTCTCAATTATGTGTAGTCTATCTTTCTCTCTCATTCATGGTTGTCATGCTTGTGATCTTTATCATTTCCTCACTTTCACTAGTTGGCCCATACATTGGGCTACATTGGTACACACATAATTGGAGGGTCTCTATCACCATCCTCCCCCGGCTAGGCAATCTTCATCCACTTAGGCTTGTATGATGGAGCTTTAGCTAGCCACGAAGAATCTCAATGACAGTTCGACTCTCCAGGACATGGTTTTGCCCCCTTTCAGTCAGTCGAAGGTTTTAATATCTTCTCAGTCTTCCATTCTCTTATGTTTAATGATCCCATGGTCTCTTGTTTGCTATTGGGGGAATAGTTTCACTTGGATGTTTACAAGCAACACAAATGTGGTTGGTCACTTAAAGTGGTCATCTCTCCTATTCCTATGGATACTCTTCATTGCCAAAATGGTTGAGGAGGTCTTTTCATGGCTCATTGCTCTTGCATTGGCTCAGTTCACTCTTCACTATGTTAGTTGGAGAGGCTTGATAGTAGCTACTCCTGATTTGGTATGTTAAGCCAGTTTGGACGCAGTTCAAGATCGTGGTCCAACAGTGGTTCTTAGTGGTCATGGTTTGATCGTCGTTGCGTTGGTTCTCAGCAGTCATAGGGCTTGGCACCCATGTCTTGTTCCAAAGCTTTTCCAAGTCTTTGGGCTCCCCAATCCTATGTTTTAAAAGTAATGTCTAGTGAATTTTTGTTTTTCTTAATTTGTGATTGCTTTGGACAACAAAGCTCACATATTTATGCTCTCATGTATCTTCATGCTCTTAGGACAAATTTTTGGTGTTTCTATGTTGATCTGTTGAAACGAGATACTTATAATCTCAAGACACTTAGATTGTGTTATTGGGCTAGTTTCCTGGTGGGAAGACTAATAGCACAAAGATCCATGACTTGTAAAACTCTTCTTTAGTAATAGAAAGGTGAACTTAACACACACACAAAATTTGATTTTCACTAATTAAATATGAAAAAATGAAATTATATAATTTTATTTTCTAATGATAATTTTGTTTTATTATTCATAAAAAATACCCAAAAAAATATGAAATAGTGAAATAAAATTTAATTTAATTTAATTTAATTGATATCTTTTATAACTTAATAATAATGAAGAAAAAGTAATTAACTACAAACAATAATAATAATAGCAACATCAGCCCCTTTCTATACTAAAATACCAAAAATAATAATAATTAGAGTGATTGGATATAAAAAATTTGCAAACACTTTAATTTACATGACCCAATCCAAAATAATGGTAGTAAAAATGTTATTTTTTTTGCATTCACTTTAATTTTACTTATGGTGAACATTCATAAGCACAATGAACTCATATTTTAATTGAAGTTATGTTGTATACTTGCGTTATAGCTCAAAAAGCCACCCCAAGGATGAAGAAGACAAGTACAACCTCTGCCAAGTTAGAGGATCAAAATGCAATTGATGACACATAAGAAAAATGGTGCTTTGAGGGATCAATGCTCTGACCTAGTGGTGGGGACCAAACCAGAAGGTCTAGCAATGCTCTTGCCTAGTTGTATGGACCAAACTAGTAGCCTATCAATGCCCTCTCTGCACTAGAGTTATGAAACAATGTGAAACTTCCACTGTATAAGCTTGGATTTGGTCCAATTTAACTACCTTGATTATAATAATCATTGATTTGGTCTAACTTAATCATTGCCTATGATATGGTCAAGAAAGTGTCTAGGTTCAATGAATGCCAATCATGAGAAAATCTATATAAACATAGCTCTTCACTAGTCACAGGAAGAAGAAATTAACTAATGTCGAAATGCTACTAGAGTTGTGTCTGTGATAAAATTATGCATGCAAGTGCACACCAGTGAGCATAGAGATTAGGAAGCAAGTCAAGGGAAAAGTTTTGGAGAACTCAATGATGTACTCATGTTCAATTCAAGAGATATAGTAATAAAATATTCTCCCCATATTCATCTTTCATATTCTTTGGTATTTTATGTGATTGATGTATTATGTTTTGCACTAACATTATTTTGCAGGAAGATTGGATTGGTTTAATTCTTTGTGTGCAAGTCGCTTAGGAGATCCAAGAGAAAATATCTTGAGGGGATCTTCCTAGAGATGGAAACACCAAATAGAGATATGATTCTAGCATTGAGAGGTATGTTCTCTACCTTCTTCTTGTAATTTAAAGTGCTTGGGATTTTCTTGTTTTCTTAGCTCCACTTCTTCATTCACACACACCATATAGGCAAGCCTTGGGCAAAGCATGTCGGGTTTAAAGTAAATTGTTATTGTTAAATGAAATTTTTCCGTAAACAAAAATGGTGACCGTATCAAGGAGCTCCTAGTAAGTAATTTTGTTTTTGGCCTATTGTACCTAATTTTTCTTAGGAATTTTTAGGTTCTTGGAGTTTTATAATGGTCAATAGTGTTGACACCTAATATTTGGGATTAGGTGAATCCATGTAAATATTGTAAATAAGAAAATAAGGATAATTAAAAGTTGAATAGACACTGGGAGATGAAACCCAAGAGTCTCTCCCTCCATGTCTATATCTATGATCAATCTCAATGCAAAATCACAATTCCCTTTAAGGAGTTACATGTTGGCCTGGCATGGTATCAGAGGATAGGTCTTGTTATCTTTGTTGGAAAATGGCCCAAAAATGGATCCAAATATGCCCCAAAGTCTCTAAATTTCCTTAAAATCATGCCAAGTATAAAAACCATCACATGCCAAGAGCACTTGGAAGGGCGGAAATGCACTATTGGGAGGCTAAAACACTCAAAAACCATGTATTGCAACCTTAAACAGTCCAACGCACAATAGCCGTTAGATCTGGCCGATCAACGGCCCAGATCTAAGTGGCAAATCGCAATCGGCATAGGCAGGCAGTGGCAATCGGCGCAAGACACCCCCGATCAGTAATCTTCGATGATTGGATCGGCGAGTCGCAATCGACGGAGGCAAATCGGCGCAGACAATATGGAATTGGTGATTGCGATCATCAAAGTAATGTGGACCGTCGATGAAGTGCGTAGATCGACGGCCCACATCGCATCGCAGGATCACTATCGGAGATAATCAATGGGTGGGACCTTTATATATATGGGTGCGACCCAATGACGGGACCTGATGATTATATATATGATATTTCATAAAATTTGAAGTCCGTGGGAAGGCTGTTTTTAATGCATTTTTGTGTATTTTCATTATATAACGAAATGTAAAGGGAACCTTGGACTTGCGATATGCGATAAATCCTGGACCCAAAAGGGTTCGGGAATGAAAATACATAATATTTTTATGTCCACCAAATGCCATTTTCATGTGTTTTTAGTGTTTTGTGCATATTTCAGAATACAAGGAAAATACACAGGGACAGGTCATCTATGATATGTGATAGCAACCCTAAGGGCGAACCCGATAGAGGAATAACCCATGTTTAAGGACTTTTGAAGTCTAAAATAAAGAGATGGACTGGATTTTATAGTGTTGTAACATTTTCTATATTAAACAGAAAACAATCATCATAAACATTTAAAGGGAAAATAGAGGCCCAAAGACCCATTCCACCACATAGCAGAGTTCGAGAGACATATTGCAAGGAAACAGAGATCAGAAAGGGGAAAACAAGGGCCATAGCACAACACAGTTCATCCAAACAAAAAAAATGATCATGGAGTATCTTTGGCACGAGAGAGCTCCCTGCCAGTGCAGCCAAAATATCGTAATGTGGTTATTCTTATGTCAAAAGAAGAAACCCCTGAGCCCATGCATGCCTAGTCATGGCATCAGGTTGTTGAAAAGACAGGAAGGATAGATTAAGACACTTCGAGCCTCTGAGAGCTCAGGAGCATTGTAAAAGGCCTATAAATGGCTACAAGTTAAATGTAATAAGGGTTCAACTTCTGGAGACTAATGAGACTTTGCTACTCAAGCTTCTCATCTTCATTCATTAGCAATATACGCTTCTTTTGATATTATATGTTCAATGTCCTTTTTCTCTTATGTTAGAAGCTTGCACTTGAACAGGATGTTCATGTTTCTTCTGTATCTAATGCCAGATAATTGTCATCTTATCTCTGCGTTGATAAATTAGATTTGCAAGCTTCTTTTACTGCCTATAGCTAGCCATTCATATGTGTTTATATATGCATTTGCCGCTATATTCACTATTCTCCATTTACCTGTTGAATCTACAAACTATTGAACATTAGTGGTCTAAAGCCTTGTAAGCTGAGGGTGTTCATGCATGTCTTGAGTAAAAATAGAGTTGAAATGGTTATCTGGCTTGATCCAAACCATCATTCATTCCAATAGTTCATAGAAAAATATTGAAGATTATATGTTACTAGTCATGTTTGAGCTACAGCCTAGGAGAGTTTCCTGGAGTGATAACATAATTGGCACCATTGCCGAGGAGAGGAAACTGAAGCTTAGCTTCCCTAGGAGATGACACAGATCCAGCTTTGATGATATACAAAGTCTGGGCACATTTTTGGTTGTAATCATCTATCTGGCGACTCTACTAGGGTCCGAACCTTTTTGGCGACTCCACTTCATAGTTCTGGCTCAGTTTGTGAGGCATACTTAGAGAAATCCTCAGAAGTCACAAGCTGACCCAGTACTTGACCCTGAAAATATCATCAAAGAAAGAAAGGTATTGCAGAAATGAGCATCAGGTTCAGGTAAATCTAAGCAATCTTCTATATCTCTTCAAGAAAGGCTTGTAATAGAACAAATACATGTTGAGAGTATAGCATCTAATACTAGCAGTGAAGAAAAACTCTAAGAAATTCATAAAGCTCCTTATTCTTTAGGTTCTCCTTTTGTTGTATGCCCAAAGGAAACCTCACCCCCTATCCATCATACTCCTTCAGTCCTATCAATCACTCCTTAGCCCTCCGTCATTTAGATTTCTAGTACCCTCATAGCCACCACAACTATGGCAGGCCCACAAGCACGCACAAAAATGGAAAGAATCATAGCTGCTAGGCATGGACCTCTAGCACTGCCCACTCCTTTGAATGCCATGCCTACTGGAGAATATCAGAAGTATATGCCTAAGTTCACTAGGACTAAAGGTGTTATAGTTGAAGAACATCTTGAGTCATTGTATAACTTTGTTGATAACCTGGACATTAGTGAAGATGATGTGTGGAAGAGAGTCTTTGTCCAAAGCCTAGATGGAGAGGCTAGAAAATGGTTCAGAGAACTAACCCCAAGACCTATAACAGATATTGAGGCTTTAGATGATGCATTCCTAAAGCATTGGGGCAATAAGAAGGATCTCCTCTACTACCACACTAATTTTGGGAACTTAAAGAGGGAAAATGGTGAGTTTTTGTCTGACTTTAATAAGAGGTTTAACTGCATGTATAGCAAGATGCTAGCTGAAGTACAACCCACCACTACCTTTGCTAGACTCATCTATGCTAGTGCCTTTGATTCTGAATTATATTTACTATTGAGGGAGAGGTGATGTGCTACTTTGGTTGATATGTAGGATGCAGCCTTGGAAGTAGAATCAAACATCATGGATGTAGAGAAGCTCAAGGGGAATGTTGATAGAAGGGGAGAGAGGGGCGAGTATTCACCATCTCCAGATCCCAAGATAGATAAAATGACCAAGATGATAGAGTCATTGACCTTTGAAATCTCCAAATTAAAGGTTGAGCAGCACCCTGGGAAAGGAAGAGTTCCTAATACCTTTGCTCCTAGAAACCCAAATCCATATACAAGAGCTAATGAGCAGTTGCAGATTTTTCAAAAATTCAAAGATGCCCATGAATACCAAAGGCTAAAGATCCCTTTTCAGAATGCAGTCATGGAGGAAGAGCAGTTTTAAGAAGATGATGTGATCCATTGTTTTGAAGACATAGTCTGTGCCCCTTTCTTGACCTTAGCTGCCTATGAAAATTCATTATTCAATGACCAGATCAGCCAAGAGTGGGACAGTGAAGTTGTACTACAAATTGTAGATCAACACAGATATAATCCGGGGTCAAAGATGAATAATGCGAAGGAAACTCCCATTCAAAGAGTCGTTGTCCCTGCAGTATAGTAAGCTAATGAGTAGAAGCAACCAACAATTGAACCCATCATCCTCAAAGCTCTAGCTCATGAGGTAAGAGGCCTTGACAAGTCTCCTTCTCCTTTCAATTTTAAATTAGAAATTCAGAAGCTAAGAATACCTATGCCTCTAATTGAACTAGTGAAGAATGAGTCCTTCAAAAGATTCATCCTCGAGGCCCTTAAGCCTAAAGCCATCCAAGCCTCCCTAACTATGTAAATCTTCAAGATGACCAACCAGCTGTGATTCTTAGCCCAATGATTGAAAATTGTGAAGACAACTCCCCATCATTCTATGTCTCTCTAACTATTCATGACAAAATATTTCATAATTGCCTTCTGGACACTGGAGCTAGCCATAATCTAATGCCCAAGGTTGTCATGGATAAATTGGGTCTTGACATTACCAAGCCTTATCATGACCTATTTTATTTTGACTCTAGAAAGGTGAAATGTTTGGGATTAATCAAAGACCTAGCCATCACTTTGTCTCAGCTACCCATGAAGAGCATGATGATGGATATTGTGGTAGTAGATGTACCCCCCAAGTTTGGCATGTTGCTTTCCAGAGGTTGGATCAAGAGATTAGGTGGAACATTGCAAAATGATTTGTCCTATGCTATTGTCCTAGTTTTTGGAGGTGAAAATAGGAGATTGTATAGAGAAGCTCAGTTGGCTTATACCATCAGTGATGAGAGGAATCCCACTAATCATCCCATATATGCTGTTGAAACTGATTTTGGAGCTTGTTTTCTTCATATTGAAGAATCTCAGTTGGCCTCCACGCAACTTAAAATACCAGTTTGCTAGATCACAAAGGAGAAAGGCCCACAAATTTAGGACATGTTCTTTGATGGAGCTTGCTCTAAAGAAGCTGCAGGGGTAGGTGTAGTCCTTGTGTCCCCCACACAAGAATTCACTAATTCATCTTTTATATTAACTTTTCAGGTGAACAAAACCTTCCAAGAAAAACATCCAATGCTGAAAGCATATAGAGATGAGGTGAAATATAGACCATCTCTGCTTGAAAATGTCAAATGCTGGAAATTTTTTGAAAAGGATGAGCAAATTAATAGGCTTTTACAAGTCTTTGATGAGTTTGTTGAAATGCACATTGACCAAGAGAAAGAAACCTTCAATAGAAAGGTAAAATGGGATAATTTTCAGTTTGGTGACTAGGTTCTCAAATGGGACGTGTTGAAGGAAAAGAAGGGAAACCAAGGTAAATTTGATTCCTTAGGGACAAGACCGCTTATCATTGCTCAAGTTTAGATGAGAAACAATTTTGTTCTGCATAATTTAGAGGGGGGAAGGTGTTTTTGGTAGCCCAGTAAATGGGCGGTTCTCCAAACTTTATTTCATTTTAGGCTTTAAAGACTTGGTATTGTAAATATGTTTTTCCAGATTTTATTTCATTGCAAAATAGACTCCATGCCCAATGGAACAGTAGGAGGAAGATTTGATTTTGTTTTTACAGGAAAGGCATTGTTATGTGATTCTTGAAACCTCATAGGGAGGATTTCATCCCTAAAAGGAGCCAATGTTAGCCTTGTTGGAAAATGGCCCAAAAATGGATCCAAATATGCCCCAAAGCCTCCAAATTTGCTTAAAATCATGCTAAGGATAAAAACCATCGCATGCCAAGAGCCCTTGGAAGGGCGGAAATGCACTATCGGGAGGCTAAAACACTCAAAAACCATGAAAAGCCATGTATCACAGGCTTAAATAGCCCAACACACAATAGCCATTAGATCTGGTCGATCAACAACCCAAATCTAAGTGGAAAATATTAATCGGCATAGGCGGGTAGTGGAAATCGGTGCAAGACACCCCCGATCAACGATCTCTGATGATCGGTTCGGTGGGTCGCAATCGACAGAGGCAAATCAACACAGACAGTATGGAATTGGCGATTGTGATCAACGATGCAATGTGGACCATTGATCAAGCACGTAGATCGATAGCCCACATCGCGTCATAGGATCACTATTGGAGATAATCAATGGGTAGGGCCTTTACATATATATGGGTGTGACTCGATAACCGGACCTGATGGTTATATATATGATATCTCATAAAATTTGAAGTCTGCGGGAAGGTTGTTGTTAATGCATTTTCGCGTATTTTTGTTATATAACGAAATACAAAGGGAACCTTGGACTTGCGATATGCAATAAGGCCCAGACCCGAAAGGGTTCGGGAATGAAAATACATAATATTTTCATGTTCGCCAAATGCCATTTTCATGTGTTTTCAGTGTTTTGTGCGTATTTCAGAATACAAGGAAAATACACAGGGATAGGCCGTCTGCGATATGTGATAGCAACCCTAAGGGAAAACCTGATAAAGGAATAAGCCATGTTTAAGGACTTTTGAAGTCTAAAATAAAGAGATGGGCGAGATTTTTATAGTGTTGCAACATTTTCTGTATTAAATACAAAACAATCATTATAAACATTTAAAGGGAAAACAGAGGCCCGAAGACCTATTCCACCACATAGCAGAGTCCGAGAGACAAATTGTTGGGAAATAGAGAGTGGAAAGGGAAAAAAAGGGCCATTGCGCAACACGGCTCATCCAAACAAACAGAATGATCATGGAGTATCTCTGGCACGAGAGAGCTCCCTGCCAGCGCAGCCAAAATATCAAAATGTGGTTATTCTTCTGTCAAAAGAAGAAACCCCTGAGCCCATGCATGCCTAGTCATGGCATCAGGTTGTTGAAAATATAGGAAGGATAGATTAAGACACTTCAAGCCTTTGAGAGCTCGGGAGCATAGTAAAAGGCCTATAAATGGATAAAAGTTAAATGTAACAAGGGTTCAACTTCTAGAGACTATTGAGACTTTGCTACTCAAGCTTCTCATCTTCATTCATTAGCAATATAAGCTTATTTTGTTGCTATATGTTCAATGTCCATTTTCTCTTCTGTTCTAAGCTTGCACTTGAACAGTTTGTTCATGTTTCTTCTATATCTAATGCCAAATAACTATCATCTTATCTTTGCGTTGATAAATTAGATTTTCAAGCTTATTTTACTGCCTGTAGCTAGCCATTCATATGTGTTTATATATGCATCTGTCAGTACAATCAATATTCTCATTTATTGCCTATAGCTAGCCATTCATATGTGTTTATATATGCATCTGTCGGTATAGTCAGTATTCCCCATTTACCCATTGAATATACAAACTATTGAACATTAGTGGTTTAAAGCCTTGTGAGTTGAGGGTGTTCATGTATGTCTTGAGTAAAAACAGAGTTGAAATGGTTATCTGGCTTGATCCAAACCATCATTCATTCCAATAGTTCAGAGAACAATATTGAAGATTATATGTTACCAGGCATCTCCAAGCTGCAATCTAGGAGAGTTTCTTGCAGTGATAATAGGTCCCAACCTCTATTTTTGGCTTCCTTCCTGCACTTGTACCTCCATTATGCCTTTGTTCTGCATTTCTGCAGATTGGCACCTTTGTCTTATCCCTACAAAATTCTATGCATTATTGAATGCACTGGCCAAGAGTACATCTCATATTCTAGTTGTTGAAGGTCAAATTGCTACATCGATGCATTGAATTGTCTCCTAGTGTATAGAAGGTGAAATTCGCGTGAAGGCGAAAGTGAGTTGTTGCGTCGAATGGTTTCCTGGAGGTGTTGAATGTGTGATTATAGTTCAAGGTGCAATATCATGAGGTAAGTTTGTTCTAAAAAGCTTGAGAAGTTTGATGGTTGAATGGAATAAATGCTGGAGTTATTTGTATGGCATGACTGTGTCTGCATGCAACAAACTCGTTTTATATAGAAACTTTGGGCACCAACTACAAACCGAGGTGATTGTGTCTACAACAGTGTTAAACCAATGTTAAATATGCGTGCAAAAGTGTTAAACATGGGTGTGGTGTGGGGTGGTGCAGTGTTGGTATCAATGTTAAATAATGTTTTTGAAATGCCTTTCTTATGACATGTTGGCTTGTATGGGCCTGGCCTAGGTTTAGAGGTGATTTAACCAAGCAAATCCTGGTACTACTAGCCCTTTCGGCAACAGTTTATGGAGCGCAGACTGATGTCTCACCCAAAGTAGTATGGGAGGGTGCTAGAACTAGGTTTCCGCACCCTAGGAATGTTTGATGAGCTTCTGGGGGTTCGCAGTTTGACCCTGTGCGCAAGTCACTACGCACGCTTGTTATTCCTTCGCGACTTGTGATGCTGCTTCCGCGTAGCCCTACTTAGGGTGAAACCCATATTATACCCAAGTTCCTTGCTATTTAATTTGTTATTACCCGATTAACTTATTTGTGTAAGACTAGTGATTATTACAGCATATTCAACAATCATATCAGTGTGTGCGATAAATAAAATAGTATAAATGTAAAGAAGGTAATGCACAAGTAGATATGCATAAATAGGAATCAACTTCTCTTTATTATTCTTCAATCAAGATTACAGACTCGACACTGCCCTGCGCACTCAGCTGCAGGGGTCTGTGCACTCAGCTGCGGACTCTACTAGGCCTCTGCGCACTCAACTGCAGAGCCTCTTCCTACTACTACAACCCAATACACTTAGACTCTTACTCTATGCTCGAACCATTCGTATTCATCTCTCTTATTCACTATCTTTATAACTTAGAGCCTCACTCTATTTATACAATCTCATGGTCTGCAGACCATGGGTAGCCGACATGACATTACATTACTTTACAATACTTAGGGTAGACAACCCTATGAGTTAACCTGTACTTCGCGCACCACGCCCGCAATTCATGAAGTTTTACAATACATTTGACCCAAACTTGGGCTTTGAGCCCCAAAACATGTTGTGGGGCGATTCCATGCCCAACAGGCCCCTAACATAATCATCGTGACTCCCGAGTTACTTTGTTGGTGTGGTAATCTTGGCTTGGAGCCCCTCTAACTGGTCCTGTACTGCTTGAAGGTCCACAATGCACTGTTCTGCAGTTTGCTAGACCTGCTGCATGCACTCTTCTGATGCTTCTTTGTGAGGATTAGCTGCTTGCCTTAGCGCATAGAGTCCCTGCATCTGTGCAAGATTTCCCTCAATATCTGCCATAATGGTGAAGGCCTCATCAATCCATGGCTGGATGCGCGCTTTGAGAAGTGTCTCTTTCTGTCTTGAGATATCCACTTGCTCTTTCAGTGCCCTTGCTTCTTTCTTCTTTGCCAGTCATTGGGTGAGGACGACTGTTTGCACAGTTCCCCTTACATTATCATACTGCTCCTGAAGCTCGCGCACCTCTGTTTCCAGGCACTGTATGTTGGGGTCCTCTTGCAAGGATGTGAGGATGCCAAAGGCTTGGTCCAACATAGCGGTACAGTTCTGCACTACCCATCCAATTTCTTCCAATCCCTTTTGAATACCGCTAACGTGCTACTCTCTAAGTTCTATAGGAGTGGAAGGCTGTGCCTTTAGTCGCAGCTCAACAATCTGGAGATTCAACTCCAGATGCACATGCTTTGTTTCTTCACGTTCATTTCAGAATCCACTTTCCAAATAGTGGATCCGCATCTCTGTTGGTAGGTTTGTGGCGATGGACAACTCTAGGACTCACTAGCATGCTTCATCAAATCTTTGCATGATTTTCTGGTTCTGTGACACCAGTTCGTCATGCTGTAGGTTGAGCTATTCAATGTTGATATTTTTCTCACTCATCACCTAAATCGCATGGCACTCCCTGGTGCGAAGCTCTGCTGTTATGCCATCTTGTGTTGGTACAATGTGTCTCGTGGAAGGGAAGCCAAATTAAGGCCAAGTCCCTTGATCTTGCCCACTGTGGCTCTTTTGTCCTCTTTATCGGCTGTTAGCGTTCCTTTTGGTAGCACTATGGTGTTGGCCATCTTTGCGCGTAGCAGCTGCTTTGCTGCTAATATGCCTGTTGCGCCGTATGTGGCTACGGTTCCTTCCTATGGGGGCCGCACCTATAGTTCCTGCAACTGTGCCCTTAGGTCCCCCAACACAATCTGTTGCTTCAACATGGCTTCCTGGAGTGCTTCCTTGGTGACCTCGCGAACTGTGTCGCCGATGTCATAGAGGTCACCTTCTATTAATGTGATTGGGTCGATGGCCAATTTGGATGCCTTGATCTTTTTTCATGGACTCGATCTCTCTGTGACACGCGACCTTTTTAGTTAGGTGGAAGTTGTGCCTGGGTCCATGGCTTCTACTGTGTGGTCTGTGTCCTTTGCTTCCTGTCCTGTAGACAAGTCCTGGCCCTCCTCATCCTACATTGTGGTGGCCCTTGTTTCCTGCACTGTTGCTACTACTTCAATGGCCTTTGCCTGCTCCGCGATTGCCCTTACTGCCTCACGGACAACCCTTGCCTCTGTGACCGTTTTTTCATTGTGCCTCTTCTCGGACAAGTTCATGACATGCAACTTGGCCTCATCCTTTTGTTTATGTGCTGCTATCCTATCTAGCTCTGCCATATCTGGGGCGCACCACTTGGGGGGCCATGATTCTAACACTGAAAATATTGCATCATCAATGGCGATGAAGGGGAGCTTGGTCCATTGCTGCACCGGATCCTTACACACCTTGATGTAAACATTATGCATGTCCGCCTTGAAGTCTGCAAAGCTCCGCAAATTGTTGTCCACTATGGGGGACAGGCGCAGTCATCTATTGATCCACATCTGGATGTTCGCCTCCATGAGCACCCAAAATATCTTTGTCTCGTGAATCCACTTAGTGTCCTTGGTGGCCTAGAGCAATGCATACGTTGCAACCTCTGGTAAGTCCTATTCAATGCTAGGGAATTGGCTGTCCTCGGGCAGTTCTCCTGTTACCAGCAAAATGGACAAGAGAAACCACACATAGTGGAAGGTCTTTCCCTACTCCTGGGCTTCCTTGCAGTTGGTCAAGAATTCCTCGCAGAGGATCTCAGCCCAGTTGAATTGGACCCCCTATGTGCATTGTTTGGCTAGTGCAACTACTGGCGTTGGTACCTCATCGCTGCGACATTTTCTCATTACCTTCCCAGCCAGTAGTTGGGTGGCTATGCACACCTCTTTATCTTTGATGCGGCTGATTGCATAACCCCTCTTTTTCTTCTCAAGCTTGTATTTTTTCTTCATGGCCTCTATGAGCACCAAATCTCCACTTTTTCCTGCTATCGCCGCAAGGTCCTTTCCCTTACAGGGGGGGTGGGAAATTATATGGATGAGATCTGCCGTGATGGGAATAGGCTCCTCCATCCATAAGTACCCATCGTGCACCAGGCAAATTAGCTGTCTGATGATGAAAATAGTGATAGGCGCACGGAGAAAGTGTGGAATCCACAACGGATGAAGTAATCCGGCCTTCTCCACACCACATAACCATTTTCGTGGCTCTAGTGTTGTGACTAACACCTCCGCGCTCTGCTTCATAAGCCTCTTTGTCTCTAAATGTGGGAAATTTTTGCTGTCTGCAAGGTCCGAATCTTAAAACTTCATTATGGGCATGTGACCCAGGTGCAAGCCATCAAATATTACTCCATCGGGGAGGAGCAGGGTCTAGAGTGTGCTCTTAATGGCATCCAGGGCCTTTGGTATCTTAGTTTTCCCTTTCCATGATGGGACGTACTCGAGCAATTTCATTAAGAGCACACTAGCTGGATGTCCTCTTCCATGTCTTTTGCTTCCTCTATCTCATTGATGAGAGCTTGTAGGTCCTCCTCCTTGTCATCTATCTCAATGGTGACAACCTTGCCCTTTTCTTCCATTGATATTTTACTAAACTGCGGATTCCTAGGGGACATAAGAACTGGTCTCGTTGCCTACTTATCTTTCTTCACTATGTTAGCTGGAGAGGCTTGATAGTAGCTACTCCTCATTTGGTATGTTCAGCTAGTTTGGACGCTATTCAAGATCGTGGTCCAACAATGGTTCTTAGTGGTCATGGTTTGATCGTGGTTGCGATGGTTCTCAGCAGTCACAGGGCTTGGCACCCATGTCTTGTTCCAAAGCTTTTCCAAGTCTTTGGGCTCCCCAATCCTACATTTTAAAAGTAATGTCTAGTGAATTTTTGTTTTTCTTAATTTGTGATTACTTTTGACAACAAATCTCACATATGCTCTTAGGACAATTTTTTGTTGTTTCTATGTTGATCTATTGAAACGAGATACTTATAATCTTAAGTGACTTAGTTTGTGTTATTGGGCTGGTTTCTTGGTGGGAAGACTAATAGCACAAAGATCCATGACTTGTAAAACTCTTCATTAGTAATAAAACGGTGAACTTAACACACACACACACACACACACAAAATTTGATTTTCATTATATTAAAAATGCAAAAAATGAAATTATATAATTTTATTTTCTAATGATAATTTTGTTTTATTATTCATAAAAAAATTTTCCAAAAAAATATGAAATAGTGAAATAAAATAAAATTTAATTTAATTTATATCTTTTATAACTTAATAATAATGAAGAAAAAGTAATTAACTACAAAAAATAATAATAATAGCAACATAAACCCCTTTCTATACTAAAATACCAATAATAATAATAATTAGAGTGACTATATATAAAAAAATTGCAAACACTTTAATTTACATGGCCCAATCCAAAATAATGGTAGTAAAAATGTTATTTTTTTTGCATTCACTTTAATTTTACTTATGGTGAACATTCATAAGAACAATGAACTCATATTTTAATTGAAGTTATGTTGTATACTTGCGTTATAGCTCAAAAAGCCACCCCCTAGGATAAAGAAGACAAGTACAACCTTTGCCAAGTCAGAGGATCAAAATGCGATTGATGACACATAAAAAAAATGGTGCTTTGAGGGATCAATGCTTCGACCTAGTGGTGGGGACCAAACCAGAAGGTCTAGCAATGCTCCCACCTAGTTGTAGGGACCAAACTAGTGGCCTATCAATGCCCTCTCTACACTAGAGTTATGAAACAATGTGAAACTTTGACTGTATAAGCTTGGATTTGGTCCAATTTAACTACCTTGATTATAATAATCATTGATTTGGTCTAACTTAATCATTGCCTATGATATGGTCAAGAAAGTGTCTAGGTTCAATGAATGCCGATCATGAGAAAATATATATAAACATAGCTCTTCACTAGTCACAGGAAGAAGAAATGAACTAATGTCGAAATGTTGCCATAGTTGTGTCTGTGATAAAATTATGCATGCAAGTGCACACTAGTGAGCATAGAGATTAGGAAGCAAACCAAGGGAAAAGTTTTGGAGAACTCAATGATGTACTCATGTTCAATTCAAGAGATATAGTAATAAAATATTCTCCCCATATTCATCTTTCATATTCTTTGGTATTTTGATTGATGTATTATGTTTTGCACTAACATTATTTTGCAAGAAGATTGGATTGGTTTAATTATTTGTGTGCAAGTCACTTAGGAGATCCAAGAGAAAATATCTTGAGGGGATCTTCCTAGAGATGGAAACATCAAAGAGTGTGATGCAGGAAAGTGTTCCCTCTGCAGACAGAGGCAACCTCTCTAGCCCTAGAGTGGGTCTAGTCACAGCAAAGACAAACCAACAATTTATTTCCTTAAATAGTCATCATTGGAGGCCTAACTAAAACCGATGGTTGATGAAGTTCCGTTGCATTGCTCCAGCTTCAGTTTCCTTCTCCTTAACGAGTAATTGACCTGAAACAACACAAGGAAACAACAAAGCACATAACCGGGAAACAAAAATGATCTATTTACTCATAAAATCAAGAAATCATGAGCTATAAAGTAAATTACATACAAGACATAGGAAAACATCATTGATTGTATTAATAATGAAT
The DNA here is from genome assembly GCA_000404065.3 of Pinus taeda. Lineage (NCBI taxonomy): Eukaryota > Viridiplantae > Streptophyta > Pinopsida > Pinales > Pinaceae > Pinus > Pinus taeda. Next base: position 70,370 of record APFE030710632.1, on the reverse strand, counting down.
CAAGAGCAAGTTTACAACCAAGTCTTGACGTCGCAAGCCTTCTCGGAGGGTCTAGCCAGTATGTTTCTCAAGCATTCACTCTTCAAGGATGGGTCTCCCAACATACAATGTCTCTCTCTATTATAAAATTTAACACAAAGTTAGGGGCACTCCACAACCTTTCACAAGCTATTAACAATCCCACACTTGTCAATTTCACACCAGTTATCTATCAAACTCAAAAGCACTAGCAGCACTGCCCAACCAAAAGAAATAGCAGATCATAGCAAAGGTGAGTGCTTTAATAGGAGAAGGAGTCTCCATGAAATGAGGGAGGAGGAGCTCATCCTCAAGGAAGGTAGCACAAATGACGGAACTACCATTCCAGAGGGGGAAGGGCGACCCAAACTGACCCGACAACTAGGTCCAGAGACATTCAGAAGGCCGACTATTAGAACAAACTCACCCAATTTGGATTGTCATGAACCGTAAACTAAATCTTTGCGACGACATCGCTAGGAGGCAATGCAGGCAGACCAATCATCGCTATATATAGCTCATAACCACACGCTGGGTCTAGAAATCTGACCGTCACGGGAAACATATGTACACCTGTAATGGGGTCGTGATGATATCATTTGTGACATGGGATCGTCACATATATTAAAGATTTACTCGCAACGAGGCAGAAACTTAGGGAATAAGGGTCAATTTGCAGCATCAGAGAGCATTTGCTTAATATTATTAGATCAGTGGGTAGATATGAACGTGTTTATTTGACACATGACACATCAGAGGGACTGAGATGAGGATAGTGACAAATTACTGTGCAACAGATGCCTCCTAAAGCATGAAGCCCGAGAGAGTGGGAGGGGTGAAATGCTTTACGAAACTGTTTGAACTGGAAAACCACCTCAAAGATCATGTAGGCACAAGTACAACTGATATCTATGATAGTGAAATACATATAGTCCAGGTATGGGTGCAACCATGTAGAAGACATATGAAACTAGGTCTATGGTATGGACACAACCATCCAGTTGACAAGACCATGACAATGACAAAGGTATGGTCGCAGCCATCCATGAAGACTCAGGTATGGTCGCAGTGATCCATCAAAGAGTCATATATGCAATCACGAACCAATCCATGTAGCCCGAACAGTAATCTTAGTTCGGGGTCTTGAAAGCCATCCGATCATAGTACAAATTCTAGCATGCGAACAGATGTGCTGAGGTTGAGCATGATAGAAAGTCGCTTGATTACCGGTCAATGATGAAAACCATTAATAAGCATGAGAGAAACCACCAATAATGCCAATGGTTCTCAAGGTACTGTCCATTGCAATCCACTAAGTGTGAAAAATGAGCTAAATTCAAACACTCGTGGAATCACCCAATCGAATACCAATAATGAAAGTCTATCATTAGGCGCGAAGAAATTGCCATTGAGGCATGCAAGCTCCAAGGTACTGAAGGGGATCTCTAGATCAATCTCCCAGATAATGAGCTAGCGTCGAAAGGAGATGACTCGTCGCAGGAGTTCCATAATGTTTACCCCATCAACGACACGAGATGAGGAACAAGTGGTAGATGGTGGAACAGAGTATCAGAGGAGGAGGTAAGGGCGTAAACTACAGAAGTATTATACTCTTGAACATATTGGCGATACGACACTGGAATGAGGTAGCATTTTGGTACCAAGGGATTAGAGGCTTGATGGAGACAACATAGATCAGATGGAATGAGGCAAAATGACATCCCAAACCCCATAAGGCCAAGTGATGGTTTGTGGATATCCCAACTCGACAAGAAGCAAAAGTGTCGATGTTCAAGAGTGACTAGCTGCCAATGATGACTTTCAAATTTCCCCCCACCATTGCTGGCGAGTACCCCAATTATTTTTGAAAACAAGCTTGAAGGGGATAACATATGATTGTAATATAAGTTCGACCTTCAGACGAATCCAACCTAGTGATAGTTTAACAAGCCCTAGGGAGGAGAAGCTCAAGTCTCGTCATGGTGATGAATCCAAGGTTGTCAGGGTTTTAACGAGTCCAACATAGGGAAAACTCAGATTCTTTTTCATGTTTAGAGAGTTTGAAAAAGACACGGAAAAGAAAACTCCATGGGGGTCCTTTTTCGTAAATTTGTGTCCCTTGAGCCCGAAAAAGTATAAAATAATACTCGAGAGAACCGCTTGACCATTACGATCAAGGAGTACTTTTCGTAATTAGTGACCCTGATCTGAAAAAGTAGAAAAGCGATCGAATACACATTGTTTCATAACCAATATCGAACTTGAAACCACAAAAGTCTGGTAATCTTTTCACGTTTACATGGTCGGAAAAGAGCTCAAAGTGGAATGCCTTTTATTTCATTTAATGAGTCAAAAGGAATAACTCAGCCATATTTTCGTATTTGAAGTCAGAAAAGAGCTTAAATAGGACTTTGCGGAAAATACGGACCAAGTGTATACGGATCATGACACGGGCTAGCCATCTCTATTTCTACACAAAACATTACACCATAAGATCCATTTGACATAAATACGTTATACATGTGGAAATTAGGTCAAAACTCTAAAACCCTAATTAAAAACCCATCATAAATGAAAAAAACCCAAAACCCTATAGTGTAAAACTCTAATTCTTTGAAAGAACACTAGAAAAGGAGAGTATGGTAAGTTTATTTTTACATTTACATTGTGAGTTTTTACCTTTGGTGTTTTGGTGTGCAAACCTAAGTTAAGTTCCGAGCTCGATTCCGGCACCGACGATCCATGTTTTCGCCCGAGATTCTCACCAAGTAAGTAATCTTCCCTTTGCCCTACATTTCAGTAGTTTTTTCATTCAATTTGGTATTAGGTAGGTGGTTTTAGGTGGATTTTCAAATTCAAATCTGCCTCTCGGTCGTCGCGGAAGATCTGCTCGGGTTAGCGACGACTGAGCATGGTAACGCGTACCACCATTGGGATTGTCACGAGAGATAGATGTACTCTCACGATGATCGTGGGAAAAAAGAACGATTGACCTCGAGCCGTTGCCGTTGTCTGGAAAACAGCCGTGACGGTGCCGTGAAGTTGAAATTTTTAATGATTTATGGATTTAAGCTCATGAAAAGGGTTTTAATCCATTTTTCCTTTGGTGCAGGGAAACATGGCATTTGTGTGGCAAGAAAGAACTCATGATATCAATGATGAACAAGCATTTAATGATCCCAGGTGTTGAAGAGCTTTACTTGCATGTGGATTATCGAAATTCTTCCTTACTCCACATCTTCGAGCACAACCTGATTTACTGGAGTTGTTAATCCGCTCTTAGAACCTGACGGATGGGAAGTTCGTCATCCGGGGCAAAGACATTGAATTTGATGCTACGGATATATATTTCCTGACTAGGTTGTCTCGTCGCGGTGAGAGGCTGATCTTAGAGGGCCAACGAGTTGTTGGTGAGTCACTAGACATGTTGATAGCACGGGTGTGCCCAGGGGCACGCAAATCAAACTTTAGCAGGAAATTACAGATCCCGACAGTGGAAGACTTGACTCTTTTCTTGGTTTTATTAATGGTGACGAGAATAGTGGGCTCTCAAGCCCAACACGAGGCAACAAAGACTCACCTTCGGTTAGCTCTTGATTGCCTTAACTCGACCATGTTCAACTAGGCTAAAGCAGTGGCGAGTAACTTGAAGAGGTAGCTCACAAAGTGCCATCACGGGGAGGCGAAGCAGGTTGGATACAGGTCTATTTTGATCCCCGCTCATGTTGGAGCGAGTGCCATCTCTTCAATTACAGGACATGGACTTAGACAGACCTAGACCGCGGGAGACTCGGATCACTTTTTGGGCACATGTCATGCTGCGAGGGGGTGGCGGTCGACTAGTATCATGGGGGACACTATTTCGAGAGTGGCTAGATTTCTAGATGATCTTTGTCTAGGATTGGCCATATGTAGGCATGGATTTTCGCGGAGACCCCAACATGATGATTCCTGCTGGTAAGTAGTGGGATGATGGAGGTAAAACACTTGATCGAAACAACACACTATTTTTTGTATTTTGTTTTTTATGATGTTTTTGGATTTTATCATGCATATGTCTTAATAACGTCTCTTATGTTACTTGCAGATGTGGAACCAGAGAGGCCTATGGGACTAGCTCCCGAGGCATGGAGGGATCCAAAAGGCATTAGAGAGCTGACCTTAGTTCCCCTAGTTAGTAATACAGTGGAAGAGATAGCCCGTAACCTTGAGGGCCTGATGGACGGGATCCCTGATTACAGGGGGATCGAAGAGGTCCCAATAGAGTACCATATACATACAGTCGGAGTGATACCTAGGGTGCATAGACTCTTGAGACGAGTTACATGAGTAGTGGTATGCTATAGAGAGCATAACCCACCACAGTAGATGCCTAGGCTTTAATTTTCGCTGATTTTTTGCGAGACATGTGTCTCGGATGTACTGGACACAGACTCTAGATATTTTTTGAGTGCCTCGGGTGCGCCACACGAGCCACCACACGATATATATATATATATATATATATATATATATATATATATAATATATAATATATGTATGTATAATATATATATATATATGTAATGTATATATATATATATATATACATGCTATCTTATGGTTCATTATTGTGTCTAAATTCTTTTGTACAATGTTTGATTACATGTTGCATAAATGTTTGTCTAATACATGATTTTCTAATGCATCAGTTAATGTGTTCAATATTCTTGGAATGTGTTGATATGTAATAAAATCAAAATTTATTTCCAATAATTTAACTTGTAAATACAACCTTAAAATCCGATGATCTCTGACGGAATAATGCCCATTAAGTTGGTGGACAAAAAGTTGAGAATCCAGATTCACAATCAATGCACGGATATCAAGGTTAATAGTCTCGGTCAGTAATTCAATGATAGTGGTATATTCACTGACATTGTTTGTGGTGTAACCTAGAAAAACACCCTGAAGGTCTACTAACTTACCGTGAGGATTGTAGTTGAGCTCAGCCGATGCAGAAACAATTTCGACGTAGTTGAGCTCAGTAAGACTCAATGGCATGACATCACCCCAAGATTCCACCCGATCAGTGGGAGGAAGAACTCATGGATCAGAATGAATAGAAATCATATTGATGGGAGAAATGTTTGGAGGTGGGAGTGAAAAAACACCCATGAGGGTAGGATCTTTAAAAAGTCCAGCACCCACACACTCATATGGAATGGAGGTGTGCTCCACAAAAGGCACGTTGCCATCAGAGGAAGAGGCAGTGAAGAAGGACAACTGGTCTACCATGAAAATCCTCCCTTGACGGGGAAAGCGAAGGACAAAAAATAGAGATAAAGCCACAGCTCGCATGGCATAGGTCCATCTTCGTCCTAGGAGGAGGTTGTAAGTCAAATTGGCATCAATAACTTTGACCTCAACTTCAACCGTCTTCCCTTTGAGAGTAATAGGCAGACGTGGGAGTATACCATAAGGATGAGAATCTCTCCCATTGAAGGCTTCCAAGGTATTGGGAGATTGGCTTAGGGTTAGATAACCGATGGCCTTCCAACAAGCAATGGACATGATGCAAGTAGAAGCGCCTTCATCAATAACAGTGTGGTGAATAGTCTTAGAATTGATGACGACTTGAATAAGGAAGGCTATTTTGTGATGCAGTCTCGGTACATGATTTTCCATGTCAAAAGTGATCAAATCTGATTCAGCTGGGTCAATGCCACCAATGGCTAATAGCAATGACTTCCTCTGGGAAGGACAACTCTGGAGGACCTCTAATGCAAACATAGCCAAAGGAGCTTGGGCTAAGTCCTCAACGATGCTATAATGCTGAGTAGCATGAGCATTAGGGTTGTAAGAAGACTTCTAGAGCACTACTTTAGGAGGAGTCGAATGACCGTCTCTGTACTAGGTCGCTCAATATGGAGCGGACCCGAATAGGACGAAGGGACACTAGAGGGGACCTTAGTTTCCTTCTTGGTGGGCGGAGGATACTCTTTTGACCGTGTACTGATATGGACGGGAATTGTCCTAGCCATAAATACTTGAGATCCAAAGGGGGATGAGGATTGAGATGGATCAGCCACCATTTGAGTCTGCTGCGAGGGAAAAGGCTCTTTGAGCACAATAGGAGTCCCAAGGGCACCTTTTAACAAACGACTAACTTCAGACCGTCTTGGGCAGTCTTTAGTATAGTGATCCTCGTTGCAAATAAGAAAAGGATACTTAGGTTTGCGCTTGGCTCCTTCCTCAGCTGGAGGCTTAGGGGGATCCTACTTTAATTGATAGGCTTTATTCTTTCCCTTTCCCTTCTTCTTACCTTTTGAGGGTTTATCCACCGCGGTGGACTGAACGACGTTAACCTCGGAAGTTTTACCACAATTGGATGAAGTTTGGGAAGTCTTTTCATTTGGAGCATTAGATTTTTGCTTTGCAGGGTTGGCAGGAGCTTTTCGAGAGGACGTGTTAATGGAACCTATGACACCATCAACAAATGGCATTGATGGAGCTTGGGAAGTTCCATGTCGTGGGGCGTTTGGAAAATAATCATATAGTGTACCAGACTGGGAGTAAACCAAGTCAAGGTACTGAGCACGTGCAATGCCCTGCTCTTCAGTTACACATGCCCCCATAGTGTCATGCGGAAAGAGTTAATCTTGAGGACAAAACCAACCTCCCTAGAAGCCTAAGACTTTCTAGTGACAAAAAAGACAATTAAGAGCAATCCTTCTCTAAACATGCATTTATCACACGAGAAATCAAGTGTTTTAGATCCTACCTGTAGTCCAACGCTGTTGTAGTAGTCCAACCTCGTCGATCTGGATGAGCTCCTCCTTCACTTCGAAACCTGCATTCACTAACAATCAAACGATTACATAGCACCTGAATATCCCATAAAATAAAACATATTCAACATATAGACCAAGGAGTATATGAAACAACTCATTAATAACAAATTGTTGAGAAGAATGGACTTATTTGTATTAATAGGAAACAAAAGAAACCATTACAACCTGAGCTTTGGTGTTGTGCAAGTTCCTCCCAGGGTCCAGCAAGAGTTTTCCTTTACTTTGATAAGCTCACCCACTTCCAAATGAAACAAGAAAGGATGGTAATCTCTCCTCACAAGCTTCTACAAGGAAGTCCTAATTCCAGCAGCATCTACCCTTTGGAATGTTCAGCTTTCAACCTCCCTCCTCTGGCCCAATGCCTGTATTTATAGTGTTCTAGAGGAAGTTAATCAGGTCCAACATCAATGGGATAAGCCCCTCTTTTGGATGGGGTAGCTCCTCTCTTGATGGGATAAGTTCCTCTTTCATAGGGATGCATGAACCATCTGGAGGCGCTCAATACACATCAAACAATCTTCTAGAATGCTCTAGAAATGACCACAAGTAACTTTTTTAAGATGAAACTCACGCCTTTTGACCTTTACAGGGGTACGCATCCATCCCTTGGCATACAGAGCGTACAAGTACGCAGGTATAATGAACTTGGAGTGCGTACATGCAGGTAAGGTAGAGAGAACCTGTGTACCCAAAGATAAACATGTTTTTTAATGACTTTCTCTCTTTCTTGAAGTTTGACATGGAGAGCAGAGGTATAAGGCTTGACAGGGAGGATAGTATGACTGTTGATGGAGCCATACTAACTGCAGATAGTCATGGTGACAAATTTTAGTGTAACAGGAAGCAACAACATCGATGAACTCGAAGAAGACAACGCCAACATCAATGAACTCGAAGAAGACAATGTGTGTGTGGATGGACAACGATGATATCATCACCATGCATGGCTACCTAGGTTGTGCGAATGAGGGTATGCAGTATCCCAAGAACATAGATCAGTTCCTTGAAAAGATTAATAAATCATTGGTCAACGAGGCAAGTAAGTCCCAATTGTATAAAACAATGAATAAGATAAAGGGGGGGTATAAATCCATAAAGAATAATATGGCTCAAGGCAATATTAAAGAAGATGATTTTTCTTATAAGAGCCTCCGTGAGAAGGAATTGTTCAAGTTGTGGAAACATGCATGGGGTGAGCAACATGAGGAAGATGAGATGGAGGCAAATCCTTTGAGAGATGAAATGGAGGTATATCTCATAGAGGTAGGTTGGGATGACATGCATGGGCCTTCTACTAGAGAAGACTATACTTCTACTAGAAAATACCAGATTACTACTAGAGAAGACCATAATTTTTCTTGAAAAGACCATATTACTACCAGAGAAGACCAGACTTCTTTTAGAAAAGACTAGATTATTGCCAGAGAAGACCAGATTTCTTCTAGAAAAAACCAGATTAATGTTGGAAAAGACCATACTTCTGTTGGAGACCATGGGGATAGAGCTAAAATTTTGGAGGAAAATTCTGTCCTCATACTCATAGGGATAATTCATTCAAGTGCACCTTCTTCAACCTTGTTCGGGAGCAAAACATTATCGATATAAATGGAAACTACCAATGGCGGAAGAATTCAATTAAGCAACATAAATCAAAGAAATTGGTTGATAGTTCAAGCATAAATTTACAAAATCTTTGGTTGTATTTTGTTTTTGGAAACATAAATCTTGGGTAGCAAGAGGGTTGCACATGATTTGTTAGAAATTGAAATATTTATATTCTACAATTCACCCAATATGTTTTAGTTTATAGTACTTTTACCAAAAGATTCGAGGCTTATATATTTAAACTAAACTCTAAGGTTTTACTTGAAATTGGTGTGTGAAAATGTATAACTTTATTTTTATTCTTTTTATTTTTATTTATGACCATTCTTACAAGTTTCACAATTACAATTTTAATTTCTCACAATAGCAAATATTTGGAAAATCACAACCTCGACTATATAAAGATAAGTCTTTGAATTTTCAAAAAATTCAAATAATGGCACGAAGGAAAATATACGTCTTGGTTCTTAACTGGGGACAAAGATACATGGGGCCTGGCACAAGCACGTCACCGCTCTAAATTAAGGTTTTCCCCTTCCCCAACTTGCATATTTTTGTCTAAGGATACATATACCTTATCTACCTCCTCACATTTGGATCTACGAATCTTCTTTCTTATTGGAAAACTTTGATAGTACCCAGGCCTCCATTTTCTCTAACATATTTGAAAATTCTTAGTTGTAATCTTCAAATTTTTTGTTTGGAAGCATTTCGCTAGTTACCTTTAGACTCCAATTCTAGTCCTGATATCCTTCTTCTCGATATCACCCACAACTGGAAAAAATTAGGGCTCTAATACCACTGTAATGTACTCAAGTATTTTATATTGCACAATTTAAACCTTTTTAAGCAAATGTTTCCCAAAATAATTATTAATTCTCTGTGACACTTTTCTTCAAATAAATTGGAAGCAAACTTATGAAATCATGATTGGATTAGATAGCGCAAAGAGACTAACAAAAAAATTGTATGCAAACTGAAATGGAAACAATTTGAGGCAATGAATGAGCTTTATTGAGAGTAAACGAAAGGGTTACAAATCCAATTTACACCACGAACATGCATCCATCAACGATACTTGTGTGTGAGAATATGAAAACTAATCGATCCCTGCAGAAAGGTTGCTTCAGGCCTCATAACAATCTGTCACCTTCAAAAATGAATGCTATTGATCATATAAAAGGGATTGGTCTGGAGTGTGAATAATTGTTCTCTAGGAAATCCTTTATGTGGACAGAGACAATCCCTCTATCCCAATGTGTGGGACTAGCAACCTACGTGACAATCTACTAGACACGTTCCTAAGTTACAATCGAAATAGGAGAAGAGGAAGATTGCCTACCTCGTTCTGATACTTTAATACCCTCCTTTGTTGAAGGCCTAGAATCACTTGTGTCACGGCTCAGTCCTACAACTCGCAACATTTGAATGCATACACAAGAGATCGAGACACAACAAATCATACAAATACAAATAGCATAATCGAAAGTAACCTACTTAACATATCAAGCAACATTAAGATAAATGATGCATTAACATACATATTTATGGAAAATGAACCAGCAGTTGTATATATTAATAGAATAAAGGAGAAAGCATACAACCAAACCTTGATGTCAATAATCTCTCCTTGAGTGAATGTCCAAGTCCAAGCTCAAGCTCTCCTTATCAAAGCCAAATGAGTAGCATGTAAGCACAATCTCATCATAAGGGTGCAAATCAACAAAGACCAACCATTTGGGAATGGGAGAGGTTGAATATATAGGCAGGGAAAGGGATTTAGGATCTCTCCAAAGATAGGAGAAGGCCCTCACCTCAAGGAGATAGCTCATAGGGATAAGACCAAAAGGCCAAGTTGAGAGAACTCGACCTCATCCACGCCGAACAACCTCTAGCTCATCATTTTGGAAGCCTCTAGACCACGAAGATTCTTGTCCTCTTTGGGAAAATTTTCCTTTTAGGGATCATCATGGGTATCCAAGCCAAAAGAGCACTGGCATCATCGGGCTAGTATAATGCAAATAGCAATCAACACGTTTTTCAGTGTCAGGGGAGCGATGATCCTCAAATTAGGGTTTTAGAGCCCCTTTTCTCCAGGGAAGGCTTAAGGCATTTTTCATCAGTGTTTTAGGGAGGATCTAAGCTGCATATTAGGATGGGTGCACTACATGATTACCAAGTTTCAGGCACTTTGAGGTATGACACAAGGAATTGCAGCAGGCGTGACAAAATACTGTGTAACAGATGCCCCATAAAGCATGAAGGCATAAAAGGGAGTGATGGCTGAGATTCTTTACGAGCTTTTGCAAAGAAGAGAACGAACACTATGAAGAAACCTACAAATCAAGGACGCATATACATATACATATCTGATATAAAAACATGAATCCATGTTATGGACACATCCATACGAATAGAAAGGAATATGTGAAAAGATCCATGGTATGGGCGAGTTGCGAGTTGTAGGACTGAGCCCGTACTCGCAACTCGGTACAAGATCCTTTGTTTTGATACTATTTCTAGTGAGTACCTCTTAATTTTTACACAAGATTGAAGAGGATACCATATTCTTGTCATATAAGTTCATTCTTCAAATGAATCCATCCTAGTAAGTTTTACAAGTCCTAGGAAGGAGAAACTTGATCTCGTCATGATGAAAAGTCTTTCGCGATTTAATTTTTTTAACGAGTCTGACAGAAGAATAACTTGGTGTCTTTTTCATATTTAGAGAGCTTGAAAAAGAGACAGAAAAGAGAACTCCATCAAGTCCCTTTCCGTAATTTGTCTCTCGAATCAGAAAAGGTTGAAAACAATATTTGAGAGAACCTCTTGACCATGTTGACCAAGGTGTTCCTTTTTTGTAAATAGTTAATCCCAACCCAAAAAAGGGGTAAATGTATACTGAGACGACATCAATTCATTTAATTTAATGATTTCAAAAAGACAAGTACTTAGCGATATTTTCATTTTTTGAGAGTCAGAAAAGAGATGAAAGATACTCCTCCTAAAGGAACGAGTGGTATAAAAGGATAACAACTGGTTCTGGTGATGGTGGAAATACTCAAAAGAGATGTAAGTGTCAATAGGTTGGCTAATAAGACCACTCATCGCAAATATTCCTTGGGCAAGGGTGAAAAAACCAAGTGAAAGTGAATGATCGGCCAAAAATATGGTGACGATGGAATGGAAAAACCAAGGCTCGTCTGGCAAATATCCGCTGATAAAAATGACAATCGTGAGATGTAAAGAGGGAAACGGTTTTATTTTTACACAATCTTGAAACACGGGAAACTATGCTTGCGGATACTTGAAAATGGTTTCATTTTTTCACAAGCTTGAAACATGAGAAAAAACTATGCTTGGATTTCGTTTCACTTTTACACAAGCTTGAAACAAAGATAAACTATGCTTGAGATGAGTTTGCATGTCCCCAACATAATGACTCAATTCAAGGTACATGCCTCCCAAGGTTCATTTCATTAAGCTAAGTAGACTACGGGTTAATAATATGTGGATGGGATGAAGGTTCACTTACAAGATCAAGTGAAAGATTCGACTGGGATTTTACAAGATCTAATCAAAGACTCGAATTGGAAGGGGATTTGTTTCATTTTTTAATGAGCTTAACATAGGGAAAGAACCATGCTCATGAAATCTTGTTTCATTTTCTTACCGAGCTTGACACAGGAAAATGACCATCCTCATGGAGACCTATTTCATTTTTTGACAAGGTTGACACAGTAAAAGAAGTATCCTCATGGTTCTTGTTTCATTTTTTAATGACCTTTGTTGGCATTCTGTTTCTGGTATATGTTACAGATGTTGTACTTGATGGAAACACCCATGGCATGGCTCTCATTTTGATGAAAATAAAGAAGTACGCAGGAGAACAGTTCTGGAGGTGCGTACCCGCAGGTACGCCGTGCAGGGACCGCGTCCAGTTACGCAAATTATCCATTCATGAGGTGCGTACCCCAGTGCACACATTTCAAGGCAGTAAAGCGCGCACACGTGGGGTTTCCTATGGTATTTAGCCGACAGTATTGTATTATCATGGTTTTGGCCCGTGGTATTAGTCCATGATTTGAGGAAGATCTTTCCTATATAAAGCTAAGGAGATCATTTGGCTTGAGTATCTTTTGAGCATTGAATATCTTAAGATATGAAATATTGGGTTCTCGGTTTAAACGCTTGATCTATAAAAGAGAAGTTGGAAGCAAATCTGTGAAGGGTGATCTCTCGAGTGCAAGATCAGATCTGAGTATCTGACTGTATTTTGGCCCTAATCAGAGGTGCGCAAGTGATCAACAGAAGCAGTGCGTGGGTACGCAGAGGTGACGAAGGGGCAGCGCGTGGGTACGTAAAGGCCACAAAGGTGTAGTGCGTGCGTACGCAGCACGACAGTGATTCAGGTGCGTTCCTGCTGTTTAAGTACGTGGCACGACAGTCTTTTTGGGTGCGTACCTACTGTGATAGTACGTGGCGCAATAGTTCTTCTGGGTGTGTGCCTACTGTGCAGTACGCGGCGCGATAATACATTTGGGTGCGTACTGTACGCAGATCAGTGAAAGGAGCAGTGCGTGGCCACGCAGTACAGCAGAAGGAACTCTGCGGGTATACGCAGAAAAGCAGAGGGTGAAGTGCGTGGTGACGCAGGCCAGAAAAAGGAAAACTGCATATTTGTTTTAAGATCTTCTGTTGGCTGAATTTTTCTGTTCTGGGTTCAGTTTTGTTATTGTTGATCTGGTTATTGCAGCTGACTGTAATTTATCTGTACTTGATAATCTTTTGATGTATATGGATCCAGTTTGAAAATTTATGAAAAGTGGTCCTTGAAAAGAAGTAGGGGGTTGTAGCTCCCTTCCAGGAGAGACTGGAAAATGAGAGAGAGTTGTAGCTCTCTACAGGTTGCAGCCTGCGTACTGGTAAAGGACTGCACCAGTACACGACCATTGTAAAAGGAGTTTCTAGTTTGGAAGAAGATAGAGACATATTGCAGCAGGTGGTTTTCACCCACATTGGGTTTCCACCTTATATCTGGTGTTCTTTGATGTGACTGTCTGTTTTTCTTGTTCATGCTCATTATTTTATGGTAGTGATATGCAAAAATAATTCAAGTGTAAATAAGGAAGATTTGGTAAAAGAACTAGATAATACTGATTCACCCCCCCTCTCAGTATTATTTTCAACAATTGGTATCAGAGCAGGTCCTTCTAAATAAGCTTGATCGCTTGAAGGAAGATCTTTCATCATGAGCAACTACGAGAGGGAAGCATCTATCAGGCCACCGATTTTTGATGGGACAAACTTCAATTATTGGAAGGTAAGAGTTACTGCATATCTTCAATCTCTTGGTACAGAAGTTTGAAACATCGTAGAGACAGGCTATGCTTTTCCTTCAACTACTCCTACAGATGGAGAAAAAGAAGTATGAAACAAATGCAAAAGCAGTCAGTACCCTATTAGGATGTATATCCCAATCGGAATTCTTGAAGGTAATGCACTATAAATCCGCAAAAAGAGATATGGGATAAAATTGTCACGAGCTATGAAGGAGATGAACAGGTAAAGCGTGCCAAACTTCAAACTCTCAGGATTCAGTATGAGACTCTCAAGATGTATAATGATGAAAGTGTGGCTAACTATTTTCTTCGGGTAGATGAAGTTGTTAATTGTATGAAAAATTTGGGTGAAGAAATAAAATAGGCTATTGTGGTTGAAAAGGTTCTAAGATCATTGTCCCCCAAGTTTGAATCTAAAGTATCTGCAATAGAAGAAAAAGAAAATCTACGAATTCTTACTATGTCTCAGCTACATGGAATTCTAACTGCTTATGAAATGAGAAAGGGAGGTCCATCAGATAAAAGAGAAGCTGCTTTCAAGGCATCAGGCAAAGGAGATTATTATGAAGCAAGCCACGTCCCAGAAGAAGAGGAAGAAGAATCAAACTTTGTCAGAAATCTTCAAAGGGGTTCTGGAAGGTTCATAGGTAAGTTGCCTTTTAAATGCTTTGCTTGTGGAAGAGTAGGTCATTATGCTGCAAAATGTCCTCATAAAGATAAAGGAAAGGAACCTGCTAGATGGAACAAGAAACAGGGTGCAAATAAGAAAAGCTACTACACTCATGAAGATAGTGATGGTCTATCAAACAGTGATGAAGATGAACAAGGTAATGAATATAAACTGTTAATGGCAATTGATGATGATGATTATATGGATGCTATAGATGTAGATAACCTTTATGACGAAATTACTAGACTCAAGAGAGTTATAGAAGAAAAGAATATGATCATTGATACTCTACAAATTCAAACTGATGAAAAGGAAAAACATTTTGAAAAATTAGAAGGTGAAATTGTTGCTCTTAGAAAAGAGATTGAGAAAACAAAGCAATTAATCTTAAGTTTGTCAAAGGATCTGAAACTCTAGATGAGATTATCAATGTTCAGCGTTCTCCTCTAAAC
>APFE030710632.1:2607-52620 GCA_000404065.3 Pinus taeda | reverse complement strand
AACCTGCTTAATGAATAGACTGGACCAAGTTCCTCCACTTTAACTGTCTCGAGTGAAGTGAACCCCCCAAAAAATCCAAGTGAGTCTAACTGACGTCTACTCCAGGTATAGTGGGATCTTCCCTCCACCGTCACCTTGGGTAGAATCCTAAGATAATGGTCACTAAGGTCACCAACAGCAACAAATACACCTGGGGGAACAGTCTACACTCCAACAGCATGCAAGGGCAGAGTATCAAGCTCAATCCCCTTACCGGCTCCTTGACAATGGTTAATACAAGGTTTACCGATAAGTGGCCCCTGGCTCCTCGATAATGGTTAATCCAAGGTTTACCATTTGTAATACGTGCATGTCTGGCGTCGTTCCCAACGAGGGAGGATCGATCCCCTCACTGGTTCGGACACGAGCTCATGCTTCGCCTTTAAGAGGAGCTTTCCCAGAGCATAAATGCAACAGTTGGATTTATCCTATCACAAGATAAGCTACTTGTTTGGTTTTGTTGTCTTGGAGAGTTAATTACTCTCCTACTCCAAGACACTAGCCTGATCTATATTGGTGCTTCAGAGCCCTAGTAAAAGAAAAGTTACTAAGTTTATTTTACTTTAAGCGTTAATTTTATGGCTTTTCTTTAAGACAAAAGGTAGTGGAGATGAAACTGATGGTGTGTAGAATCGACTCAAATCCACTAAAAAGATGCACTTAGGATGATTTGCACTACTTTTCTTTTTCAATGAATTCCCTAGTTAAAAGAGTTGGAAGATGCAAAATTGATAAAAGCAACTTTCTTAACAGACAATCAAAGAAACAATCTCTTTATCTTTTCCAAGCATACAACACATGACCACTCATTACTTGCACGAAAATTCCTTTTTCTTTCAAAATACTTCAAATGCTACTTAAAACAAACTTTTCAAAGCAGATGTTTTTGTATGTTTTCCTATTTAACAAAGCATATAAAACTATTCTAACAAAAATCAATCTAAAAATCTATAAAGATCTATGAAACACTCACTCAAAAGCAAATGAAAAGGAAATTTACCTAAAAGCAAATCTAAAGAGGCAAAAGCCTACTAAGATGATTCCAGGTTGTTTTACTCGGTAACAATCAAACCAAGGACCAGCTCATGCAGAATCATAAACCGATCAAAAAAAAAAAAATCAAACTATTTTGTTCTTTTTCTTAAGAATGAAATTCACAACTTCAATCAACAAGCTATTTCAAAATTCTGCAAAGAGACAACACAAAGGTAGGTTGCTCACACAGGTAGACTTTACGACAGGTTCAACTCCTAAGAAGACTGACAAAACTAGAGAGATCCAAGGTTTCACAACTTCTAAAGTCAAAGTCACTATAGGACCAATGCAAAAATCAAACCCTTAGGCTAGAATTTCTATGAATTTCACTAAAACTCTTGACGCTAACGAAACAAGTTCAGGTGAAGATCTCTGACAGGTAACCAGTGGATCTGGGCAGTAAAAACTAATTAAAGACAAAATCTAAAGGAAAAATGGAAAAATTGAAATTTTCTCAATTTTTGACAGGGTACGCAGGCAGCCTGTTTGCACAGGTGCGTGTACGCTCTGTGTACAAAGCTGCAGTGCGTACAGGTATGCACTGTGCTTAACTCAGAGGGTGCGTACTACTGAAAAATTAAGAAAAACTAAAATCTTACTAACTCTAAGCTAGCCCACCCAAATACACAGTCAAACAGCTAAAAACCAAAAAAGAAATGACTCTTTTCAGATCAAAGTGTCACTCAAAGGACAAATCAATCACATTAATGGATTCCCCAGTGGAGTTGCCATTTTGTCATGCGGAAAGAGTTAATTTTGCGGACAAAACCAACCTCCCTAGAAGCTTAAGGCTTTCTAGTGAAAACAAGACAATTAAGAACAATCCTTCTCTAAATATGCATTTACCATATAAGAAATCAAGTGTTTAGATCCTACCTGTAGTCCAACGCTGTTGTAGTAGTCCAGCCTTGTCGATCCGGATGAGCTCCTCCTTCACTTCGAAACCTGCATTCACTAACAATCAAACGATTACATAGCACCTGAATATCTCATAAAATAAAACATATTCAACATATAGACCAAGGAGTATATGAAACAACTCATTAATAACAAATTGTTGAGAAGAATGGACTTATTTGTATTAATAGGAAACAAAAGAAACCATTACAACCTGAGCCTTGGTGTTGTGCAAGTTCCTCCCAGGGTCCAGCAAGAGTTTTCCTTTACTTTGATAAGCTCACCCACTTCCAAATGAAACAAGAAAGGATGGGAATCTCTCCTCACAAGCTTCTACAAGGAAGTCCTAATTCCAGCAGCATCTACCCTTTGGAATGTTCAGCTTTCAACCTCCCCTCCTCTGGCCCAATGCCTGTATTATAGTGTTCTAGAGGAAGTTAATCAGGTCCAACATCAATGGGGTACTCCCCTCTTTTGGATGGGGTAGTTCCTCTCTTGATGGGATAAGTTCCTCTTTCATAGGGATGCATGAACCATCTATAGGCGCTCAATACACGTTAAACAATCTTCTAGAATGCTCTAGAAATGACCACAAGTAACTTTTTTAAGATGAAACTCGTGCCTTTTGACCTTTACAGGAGTACGCACCCATCCATTGACTTACAGAGCATACAAGTACGCAGGTACAATGAGCTTGGGACGCATACACGCAGGCAAGGTAGAGAGAACCTGCGTACCCAGAGATAAACATGTTTTTTGATGACTTTCTCTCTTTCTTGAAGTTTGACATGGAGAGCAGAGGTATAAGGCTTGCTAAGGAGGATAATATGACTGTTGATGGAGCCATATTAACTGCAGATAGTCATGGTGACAAATTTTAGTGTAACACATAGCAATGTCCCGGGCTATTAGACCAATGAACGAGGTCATAAACCAATCGGTCAGTAGCTGGTCGGAGATCCAGAACTTAATTAAACAATGATGCTGCCTCCATTCATGAATATGATCAGAGATATGCGTAGTTGTGTTCTATTTCAAAGATGTTAGGAGCTGTGTGCCCATTTCATATCGAATCGACAACTGAAAATGAGTTAAAAATGCCATATCTAGCGAGTTAAAGTCCTGAAAAGTTCCGCGAGCCAACTCAATGTACCATTTGGTGGCAGAGCCAGTGAGAGTCTGTTGAAATAGGTAGAGTCGGATTGAATCATTAAGGCATGAATTCGATGAACACTATAGGTGATAGGTCATGACATGAGCTTGGGGATCTTCTTCGGCTTTACCATCGAATTTGGGACAATCACCGGGAATCTTAGTTGGAACTCGTGGCCAATACAGATTATGAAGGATAGGATCATTTGTTAGTTTGGACACATTCGTTAATTCTATTGTCACCCAAAAGGGTAATTGAGGGTTGAAGGTCATCTGAGGCCGTGGATAAGAAACAACACCAGAGTTCCATCCAATTCCCGGTTGCCTCAATTGATTTTTTCTGGACAGAGTTGGCCCGTAAGGGTTTTGTCCGTAGGGATTTTTTCCATAGGGGTTATAGCTATAACTAGAAGGTTGACCATGGATTTGACCCCCTGCATTCCATTGATTACCAACCTGACCCACAGGAGCAACGTATGGCTGCTGAAAATTCTGATAAGGGTTAACATGTGGTTGTTGATAATTTTGGTATGGGGAAAATTGAGTTTGCCCTTGGGGCTGCTGGAAACCATAAGGCGGATGGGCCCAGAACTAAGCCTGGGGGCCAGGATATACTTGATGAGAAGGTTGGGTTGGAATCCCAACTTGAGTTTGAAGACCGGATTGGGTCTAGGATCCAGACTGGGGTTGAAAACTAGGTGGAGCTTGAGAAGTAATGAGCGTTTCAGTGCCCAGTTGAGCAGGCCCATATGGATGTCCTTGGGAGAACTAAGGCTGACCCACCTGGCTAGAAGGTGCACTTGGTTGAAATTGAGGTTGGCCCATTTGCCCAGAAGGTTGAGCTTGTTGGGTATTGGGTTGAACTTGCATAACCGAGGGTTTCCCTAACTGACCAGATGGTTGAGTAGATTGGACAATTGGTTGGCCTTGTTGGATTTGAGGCTGACCAATATGTTTAGAGGGTTGACTAGGCTGGACAGTGGGTTGGCTTTGTTGAACATGAGGCTGACCAACTTGCCCAGAAGGGTAGCCTTGCTGGATGCTAGGTTGACCTTGTTGCATGTAAGGTTGTCCTGGATGACCAGAAGGTTGCCTGAAGTACATGAAGGATGAACCACTGAAGGTCGAAGGTTGTCCTTGGAAGGGTTGTCCTTGTGGGCTGACAGATTTCCCTAGATAAGGTTGACCATAATACGACTGTCCGTGAGGTAGCTGCCCGTAAGAGGATTGAACTTGATAGGTTGTGCTTGGCCACCATGATATGCGGTGGTACCCCACGCAAAAGATAATGGAACCGAGACCTCAACTACAGGTTGAGATGGCATAGGTCCAGGGTGATAAATATGAGTTCCTCGAGAATCATAATAATGAAATGGATTATGTGGATCTAGATTCTGAAGAGCTTGGAAATATTGATCATATTCCCCCCCTACTGGAATGGAACCAGAAGAAGGTGGGGCACTCAGGGTACGATTAACAACTCCAGATGTAGGTGCCGACGGACCACTATTTGTAGGACCAGGTGAAGGTCTATAAATAGTGGTCACAATTGAAAATGCAGTGACGACACTGACAATAGGGGCTGAAGAAGCCACATGAATGGTTGGAATAGTTGGAACTGATGTAACAGTCACGTTGTGAATCTGGGGCGTAAAAGGCTCCCAAGTCGGAGTGATGGTACGAGACCACATGGAACTCGTAAGGGGAGATCTAGAACCCATGATATTCGCCAAATAATTATAGCGTAAATGCAACGTGATACCAAGAGGGGTGACATGGAAAGGTGACGTTTCCAAAGGTACAGGGATTTCACCGCTTGCCATAAAGGTTTCTTCACCCTAGACAGGGTTCGTCTCATCCATGTTGGAGGAAGATATTAGGACCGAAACACCAGAAGGAGTGATGGGAATGTCTCCTTTAGAAGGCTCTCAAATGGGGTTCCAATGAATATTGTAAGACTCGTCCTCTGGAGCACGAGAGTTAAGCGGTTGGATACTCGGAATGACAGGGAGAGTATCACCAACAACCGGTACCTCAGAAGCGACAGAAGATGGAGATCATTGGTCACTTGGAACGGGAGACGGGATCGATGATTCTGCTAGGATGATTTAATTAAAAAAAGCCTAGGGAAACTAACGAGTAATGAAAGAACTGTACGCAAACTAAAACACAAACAAGATCTAACAGGGTAAATGTGATTGTGGCTGAATAAATTTTAAGACATAGGAACACAACTTGACCTTTTCATCTTTAGAGAGTTGAGAAAAGGACAAAAAGATGACTCTAGTTGCCTTCAAATATTTAATGAGCCTGAAAGGACAAGTGCTCAGATGGACCTTTTCTTTTAAGGAGTCCGAAAAGGAACGAAAGTGACTACTCTAGAGGACTAGGCAAAAGGTTTACCAAACAACCCGTAAAACTGCATATACACCTTGGCGATCATATGAAAACCAAGGACTTTCTGTACGATAGTCAATCTTCATGAATGATGTGTTTGGTGCATTATGGTTTGTAAGGTGGTAGAAATGACTTCCTAAGGATATAGTATGATAACCTAGTGGGGTCTCCCAACATATACTCGATGGTACTGGGAGCGCAAATCCGTACTAGCAGCTATTGGATCACGGAAGGAGGAATCACCCAACCTTAAGTGAAAACAATAGAGACTAGGCTTAATGACGCCGAAGCATGTCTCTATTCTAGACCTCTAAATAATGTGTGTTATGTTCCAATGCGTTATTAGGTTCATTCAGTTCATTTTAGAGTTGATCTTGAATTATGTTTCAATTTCCAGGCCTTACCATATGTATATCAAAACCTAGGATGCAGCTATAATTAATAAAGCATATTTCATTTCAATGAATTCCTACTTACAGAAGGGTAGAGAGATCATTCCCAAACAAAGACAAAACCAAGATCAGCAAATGCAGTCACTTAAGAGACACAATGCATAAACACATCAATCCCTACAGTGCATCGATACTACTAATGAGAGACTTAAAGTTTGCCTTCTAATTTTTCAAACATGAATAACTTGAAATGCAAATGTACTTTAAATTTTGCATACTAATGAATGCAATCTTTTGATTTTGATAGCTTTGAATTCTAAAGAAACAAACAAGCAAGCGTGAAACCGATTGATACAAACAATTGTAATCTATGTTTGGTAGTGAAAAAATCGAATCAATATCAAAATTGGTTCAATAATCAACACTAAGCATCAATCAACAAGAAACAAGCAATGGAAAAAATCTCAAGCAAACCAACAGGACGATTGCAGATGAATCTTGTACGAACAAGCAACCAAGCCAAATAATTCAAAACTTGAAAAACCAGGTCACAAAGTCAAAAATACAAGATTCACTTCAAAGAAACCAAAGAGTAAGCACCTTAACCAGAAGCAATTAAAACAAACTAATAGATAAGAGAAAGACAACAAGGGATTAGCCAGAATAATGAATTCAGGAGGAAGAATTGAAGAAAACAATTCTACAGGAATCATCTGGGGCGTAACATTAGTAACTAGTGTCGATCAGTCACTAGCCGTAGCAACAAGGTGACGTCATCATGAAAGTACACATCTTTCCGGTGACGGAATGATTTCAGGAATCGTCGCGACTGTGCGATAGGATTCAATGACTCACAAGGTTTTAAAACAGAGACAACACAATGTCGACGCAATTGTTAATATTTTTCCAGTGACGAGCTTAAAAACAATGAAAGATAAATTAAAACTCCCAAATAAAGACAAGTCTATCCTTATAGACAATAAAGAGACTTCCTAGATAGACCCAGGTAACCCAAAAGACGGATGGTTCAACCCAAAAGACACTAACTCAAAATCAAGCAAAAGCAAACAAGAGAAAAACATAGGAAGGACTCTCTAGCGGATTCGCCAACTTGTGATGCAGGAAAGTGTTCCCTCCGCAGACAAAGGCAACCCCTCTAGCCGTAGAGTGGGTCTAGCCATAGCAAAGACAAACGAACAATTGATTTCCTTAAACAGTCATCATTGGAGGCCTACCTCAAACTGATTATTGATCAAGTTCCGTTGCACTTATCCAACTTCCATTTCCTTCTCCTTAACAAGCAATTGACCTGAAACAACACAAGGAAACAACAAAGCACGTAAGCGGGAAACAACAACAATCTATTTACTCATAAAGTCAAGAAATCATGATCTATCAAGTAAATTACATATAAGACATAGGGAAACATCATTGATTGTATTAATAATGAATCAAGGGCAAGCTTACAACCAAGTCTTGACGTTGCAAGCCTTCTCGAAGCCTCCAACCAGTATGTTTCTCAAGCATTCACTCTTCAAGGATGGGTCTCCCAACATACAATGTCTCTCTCTCTCATAAACCTTAACACAAAGTTAAGGGCACTCCACAACCTTTCACAAGCTATTAACAATCCCACACTTGTCACACTCACACCATCTATCTATCAAACTCAAAAGCACTAGCAGCACTGCCCAACCAAAAGAACTAGTAGATCATAGCAAAGGTGAGTGCTTTAATAGGAGAAGGAGTCTCCATGAAATGAGGGAGGAGAAGCTCATCCTCAAGGAAGGTAGCACAAATGGCGGAACTACCATTCTATAGGGGGAAGGGTGACCCAAACCGACCCAACAACCAAGTCTAGAGACATCCAGAAGGCCAACTGTTGGAACAAATTCGCCCAATCTGGATCGTATCGAGCCGTAAACTAAATCTTTGTGACGACATCGCTAGGAGGCAATGCACACAGACCAATCGTCGCTATAACGTGCGCTGGGTCTAGAAATCTGACCGTCGAGGGAAACTGATGTACACCTGTGATAGGGTCGCGATGAGACTGTTTGTGACATGGGATCATCGCATATATTAAGGATTTACTCGCGACGAGGTAGAAAATTAGGGAATAAGTGTCAATTTGCAGCATCAGAGAGTGTTTGCTTAATCTTCTTAGATCAGTGGGAAGATATGAACATGTTTATTTGACACATGACAAAACAGAGGGACTGAGATGAGGACAGTGACAAATTACTATATAACAAATAGAGATATGATTCTAGCATTGAGAGGTATGTTCTCTACCTTCTTCTTATAATTTAAAGTGCTTGGGATTTTCTTGTTTTCTTAGCTCCACTTCTTCATTCACACACACCATTTGGGCAGTTCTTGGGCAAAGCATGTCGGGTTTAAAGTAAATTGTTATTGTCAAATGAAATTTTTCCTTAAACAAAAATGGTGACTGTATCAGGGAGATCCTAGTAAGTAATTTTATTTTTGGCCTATTGTACCAAATTTTTCTTAGGAATTTTTAGGTTCCTTGGAGTTTTATAATGGTCAATAGTGTTGACACCTAACATTTGGGACTAGGTGAATCCATGTAAATATTGTAAATAATAAAATAAGGATAATTAAAAGTTGAATAGACATTGGGAGATGAAACCCAAGAGTCTCTCCCTCCATGTCTATATCTATGATCATCTCAACGAAAAATCACAATTCTCTTTAAGGAGTTACCTCTTGGCCTGACATGATATCAGATCATAGGTCCTGTTAGCCTTGTTGGAAAATGGCCCAAAAATGGATCCAAATATGCCTCACAGTCTCCAAATTTTCTTAAAATCATGCCAAGGATAAAAACCATCGCATGCCAAGAGCCCTTGGAAGGGTGGAAATGCAGTATCGGGACGCTAAAACACTCAAAAACCATGAAAAAACCATGTATCGCAGGCTTAAACAGTCCAATGCACAGCACTCGTTAGATCTGGCTGATCAATGGCCTAGATATAAGTGGCAAATTACAATCGGCACAGGCAGGTAGTGGCAATCGGCACAAGACACCCTAGATCAGTGATTTCCAATGATCGGATTGGCGTGTTGCAATCGATGAAGGCAAATCAGTGCAGACAGTATGGAATTGACGAATGTGATTAGCGATGCAATGTGGACTATTGATCAATTGCGTAAATCGACGGCCCACATCATGTCAAAGGATTGCTATCGGAGATAATCAATGGGTGGGGCCTTTACATATATATGGGTGTGACCCGATAGTTATATATATGATATTTCATAAAATTCGAAGTTCGTGGGAAGGACATCTTTAATGCATTTTTGTGTATTTTCGTTTTATAACAAAATACAAAGGGAACTTTGGACTTGCGATATGCGATAAGGCCCAGAATCGAAAGGGTTTGGGAATGAAAATACATAATATTTTCATGTCCGCCAAATGCTATTTTCATGTGTTTTCAGTGTTTTGTGCATATTTCAGAATACAAGGAAAATACACAAGGACAAGCTATCTGTGATATGAGATAGCAACCCTAAGGGTAGACCTGATAGAGGAATAAGCCATGTTTAAGGACTTTTGAAGTCCGAAATAAAGAGATGGGTGGGATTTTTAAAGTGTTGCAGTGTTTTCTATATTAAACAAAAAACAGTCATCATAAACATTTAAAGGGAAAATAGAGGCCCGAAGACCCATTCCACCACATAGCAGAGTCTGGGAACAGATTGCCAGGAAACAAAGACTAGAAAGGGAAAAACAAGGGCCACAGTGCAAAAAAAATATCAGAATGTAGTTATTCTTTTGTCATAAGAAGAAACCCTCGAGTCCATGCAATCCTAGTCATGGCATCAGGTTGTTGAAAAGACAGGGGGGATAGATTAAGACACTCTGAGCCTCTGAGAGCTTAGAAGCATTGTAAAAGGCCTATAAATGGCTAAAAGTTAAATGTAACAAGGGTTTAACTTCTGGAGACTATTGAGACTTTGCTACTCAAGCTTCTCATCTTCATTCATTAGCAATATAATCTTCTTTTGCTATTATATGTTCAATGTCGATTTTCTCTTCTATTCTAAGCTTGCACTTGAACAAGTTGTTCATGTTTCTTCTGTATCTAATGCCAGATAACTGTCATCTTATCTCTACATTGATAAATTAGATTTGCAAGATTCTTTTACTGCGTGTAGCTAGCCATTCATATGTGTTTATATATGCATATTCCGATATAGTCATTATTCTCCATTTACCCATTGAATCTACAAACTATTGAACATTAGTTGTCTAAAGCCTTGTAAGATGAGGGTGTTCATGCATGTCTTGAGTAAAAACAGAGTTGAAATGGTTATCTGGCTTGATCCAAACCATCATTCGTTCCAATATTTCATAGAACAATATTGAATATTATATGTTACCAGATCTCCGAGCTGCAACCTAGGAGAGTTTCCTGGAGTGATAACATAATTGGCACCATTTCCATGGAGAGGAAACTGAAGCTCAACTTCCTTGGGAGACGACACAGATCCAACTTTGATGATAGACAAAGTCTGGGCACATTTCTGGTTGTAATCATCTCTCCGGTGACTCTACTAGAGGTCGAACCTTTTTGGAAACTCCACTTCATAGTTTTGGCTCAGTTTGTGAGGCATACTCGGAGAAATCCTCAGAAGTCACAAGCTAACTCAGTACTTGACCCTGAAAAAATCATCAAAGAAATAAAGGTATTGCAGAAAGGAGCATTAGGTTCAGGTAAATCTAAACAATCTTCTATATCTCTTCAAGAAAGGCCTGTAATAGAACAAATACATGTTGAGAGTATAGCATCTAATACTAGCAATGAAGAAAAAATCTTAGAAATTCATAAAGCTCCTTATTCTTTAGGTTCTCCTTTTGTTGTATGCCCAAAGGAAACCTCACCTCCTATCCATCATACTCCTTCAGTCCTATCAATCAATCCTCAGCCCTCTGTCATTCAGATTTCCAGTACCCTCATAGCCACCACTGTTATGGCAGGCCCACAAGCACCTACCAAAATGGAAAGAATCATAGATGCTAGGTATGGACCTCTAGTACTGCCCACTCCTTTCAATGCCATGCCTACTGGAGAATATCATAAGTATATGCCTAATTTCATTAGGACTAAAGGTGTTACAGTTGAAGAAAATCTTAAGTCATTCTATGGCTATGTTGATAACCTGGACAATAGTGAAGATGATGTGTGGATGAGAGTCTTTGTCCAAAGCCTAGATGGAGAGGCTAGAAAATGGTTTAGAGAACTAACCCCAAGATCTATAGCAGATATTGAGGCTTTAGATGATGCATTCCTTAAGCATTGGGGGGATAAGAAGGATCTCCTCTACTACCACACTGAGTTTGGGAACTTAAAGAGGGAAAATGGTGAGTTGTTGTTTGACTTTAATAAGAGGTTTAACAGCATGTATAGCAAGATACTAGCTGAAGTGAAACCCACCACTACCTCTGCTAGACTAATATATGCTAATGCCTTTGATTCTAGCTTCTATTTACTATTGAGGGAGAGCAATGTGCTACTTTGGCTGATATGCAGAATGCAGCCTTGGAAGTAGAATCAAACATCATGGCTGTAGAGAAGCTCAAGGGGAATGTTGATAGAAGGAGACAAAGGGGTGAGTCTCCATCATCTTCAGATCCCGAGATAGATAAAATGACCAAGATGATAGATTCATTGGCCTTTGAAATCTCCAAATTAAAGATTGAGTAGCACCCTGGGAAAGGAAGAGTTCCTAATACCTTTGCTCCTAGATCCCAAATCCATATACAAGAGATAATGAGCAGTTGCAGATTTTGCAAAAAAGCAAAGATGCCCATGAAGACCAAAGGCTAAAGACCCCTTTTCAGAACACAGTCATGAAGGAAGAGCAGTTTGAAGAAGATGATGTGATCCGGATCCGTTGTTTTGAAGAGATAGTCTGTGCCCCTTTCTTGAACTTAGCTACCTATGAATAGTCATTATTCAATGACTAGATCAACCAAGAGTGGTATGGTGAAGCTGTTATACAAACTGAGGATCAACACAGATATAATATGTGGTCAAAGATGAATAATGCTATGGAAACTCCCATTCAAAGAGCTGTTTTCCATGCAGTACAACAAGCTAATGAGTAGAAGCAACCAGCAGTTGAAATCATCATCCTCAAAGCTCCAGCTCATGAGGTAAGATGCCTTGACAAGTCTCCTTCTCCTTTCAATTTTCAATCAGAAATTCAGAAGCTAAGAATACTTATGCCTCTGATTGAACTAGTGAAGAATGAGTCCTTCAAAAGATTCATCCTCGAGGCCCTTGAGCCTAAAGCCATCCAAACCTCCATTGACTATGTAAATCTACAAGATGACCAACCCATTGTTATTCTCAGCCCAATGATTAAAAATTTTGAAGACGGCTCCCCAACATTCTATGTCTCTCTGACTATTCATGACAAAATCATTCATAATTGCTTTCTAGACACTGGAGCCAGCCATAATCTAATGCCCAAGGTTATCATGGATAAGTTGGGTCTTGACATTACCAAGCCTTATCATGACATGTTTTCTTTTGACTCTAGAAAGGTGAAATGTCTGGGATTAATCAAAGACCTAGCCATCACTTTGTATCAACTTCCTATGAAGAGCATGATGATGGATATTGTGGTAGCAGATGTACCCCCCAAGTTTGGCATTTTTCTTTCCAAAGGTTGGATCAAGAGATTTGGTGGAACATTGCAAAATGATTGTCTTATGCTATTGTCCCAATTTTTGGAGGTGAAAATAGGAGATTGTATAGAGAATCTCAGTTGGCTTATACCATTAGTGATGAGAGGAATCCCACTAATAATCCCATCTATGCTATTGACACTAATTCTGGAGCTTGTTTTGTTTAGATTAAAGAATCTCAGTTGGCCTCCATGCAGCTTGATAAACCAGTTTGCTAGATCATATAGGAGAAAGGCCCAAAAATTTGGGACATGTTCTTTGATGGAGCTTGCTTTAAAGAAGCTACAGGAGAAGGTGTAGTCCTTGTGTCCCCCACACAAGAATGCACTGATTCATATTTTATATTAACTTTTTAGGTGAAAAAAACCTTCCAAGCAAAACATCCAATGTTGAAAGCATACATAGATGAGGTGAAATATAGACCATCCATGCCTGACAATGTCAAATGCTGGAAAGTTTTTGAAGATGATGAGAAAATTAATAGGCTTTTACAAGTCTTTGATGAATTTGCTAAAATTCACATTGACCAAGAGAAGGAAACCTTTGATAGAAAGGTAAAATGGGATAATTTTTAGTTTTGTCACTGGGTTCTCAAATGGGATGTGTTGAAGGAAAAGAAGGGCAACCAAGGTAAATTTGATTCCTTAGGGACAAGACCGCTTGTCATTTCTCAAGTTCAGATCAGCAACAGTTTCATTCTGCATAATTTAGAGGGGGAAGGTGTTTTTGGTAGCCCAGTAAATGGGCAGTTCTTCAAACTTTATTTCATTTACAGCTTTAAAGCCTTGATATTGTAAATATGTTTTTCCAGTTTTTATTTCATTGCAAAATAGACTCCATGCCCAATGGAACACTAGGAGGAAGATTTGATTTTGTTTTTACAGGAAAGGCATTGTTCTGTGATTCTTGAAACCTCACAAGGAGGATTTGATCCCCAGAAGGAGCCAGTGTTAGCCTCGTTGGAAATGGCCCAAAAATGGATCCAAATATGCCCCAAAGTCTCCAAATTTTCTTAAAATCATGCCAAGGATAAAAACCATCGCATTCCAAGAGCCCTTGGAAGGGAGGAAATGCACTGTTGGGAGGCTAAAACACTCAAAAACCACGAAAAACCATGTATCACAGGCTTAAACAGTCCAACACATAGTAGCTGTTAGATCTGGCAAATCAATGCCCTAGATCTAAGCTGAAAATCTTAATCAGCATAGGCAGGTAGTGACAATCGGTGCAAGACACCCCCAATTAGTGATCTTCAATGATCGGACCAGCAGGTCGCAATCGACAGAGGCAAATCGGCACAGACATTATGGAGTTGGCAATTGCGATCAACGATGCAATGTGGACGGTCGATCAAACGCGTAGATCGACGGCCCAGATCACGTCGCGGGATTGCTATCGGAGATAATCAATGGGCGGGGCCTTTACATATATATGGCTGTGACCTGATGATCGGACTCGATGGTTATATATATGATATTTCATAAAATTTGAAGCCCGCGGGAAGGCCGCTTTTAATGCATTTTCGTGTATTTTTGCTATATAACGAAATAGAAAGGGAACCTTAGACTTATGATATGCGATAAGGCCCAGACCCGAAAGGGTTTGGGAATGAAAATACATAATATTTTCATGTCCACCAAATGCCATTTTCATGCGTTTTCAGTGTTTTGTGCGTATTTCAGAATACAAGGAAAATACACAGGGACAAGCCATCTACGATATGCGATAACAACCCTAAGGGCAGACCTGATAGAGGAATAAGCCATGTTTAAGGAATTTTGAAGTCCGAAATAAAGAGATGGGTAAGATTTTACAGTCTTGCAGCATTTTCTGTATTAAACAAAAAATAGTCATCATAAACATTTAAAGGGAAAACAGAGGCCTGAAGACCCATTCCACCACATAGCAGAGTCCGAGAGACATATTTCCAGGAAACAGAGACTGGAAAGTGAGAAACAAGGGCCACAGTGCAACACAGCTCATCCAAAAAAACATAATGATCATGGAGTATCTCGGGCACGAGCGAGCTACTTGCCAGCGTAGCCAAAATATCAGAATGTGGTTATTCTTC
The DNA here is from genome assembly GCA_000404065.3 of Pinus taeda. Taxonomy (NCBI): domain Eukaryota; kingdom Viridiplantae; phylum Streptophyta; class Pinopsida; order Pinales; family Pinaceae; genus Pinus; species Pinus taeda. Next base: position 37,913 of record APFE030710632.1, on the reverse strand, counting down.
TATCAGAAGAAGAAAGCCCCGAGCCCATGCATGCCTAGTCATGGCATCAGGTTGTTGCAAATACAGGAAGGATAGATTAAGACACTCCGAGCCTCTGAGAGCTCATGAGCATTGTAAAAGGCCTATAAATGGCTAAAATTTGAATGTAACAAGGGTTCAACTTCTAGAGGCTATTAAGACTTTGCTACTCAAGCTTCTCATCTTCATTCATTAGCAATATAAGCTTCTTTTGTTGCTATATGTTTAATGTCCATTTTCTCTTCTATTCTAAGCTTGCACTTGAACAGGTTGTTCATGTTTATTCTGTATCTAATGCCAGATAACCGTCATATTATCTTTGCGTTGATAAATTAGATTTGCAAGCTTCTTTTACTGCCTGTAGCTAGCCATTCGTATGTGTTTATATATGCATATGTCAGCACAGTCAGTATTCTCATTTACTGCTTGTAGCTAGCCATTCACATGTGTTTATATATGCATCTGCTGGTATAGTCAGTATTTTCCATTTACCCATTGAATCTACAAACTATTGAACATTAGTGGTCTAAAGCCTTGTAATATGAGGGTGTTCATGCATGTCTTGAGTAAAAATAGAGTTGAAATGGTTATCTGGCTTGATCCAAACCATCATTCATTCCAATAGTTTAAAGAACAATATTGAAGATTATATATTACCGGGCATCTCTGAGCTGCAACCTAGGAGAGTTTCTTGGAGTGATAACAGGTCCCAACCTATATTTTTGGCTTCCTTCCTGCACTTGTACCTCCATTATGCCTTTGTTCTGCATTTTTACAGATTGGCACCTTTATCTTATCCCTACAAAATTCTGTGCATTATTGAATGCACTGGTCGAGACTACATCTCATATTCTAATTGTTGAAGGGTCAAATTGCTACATTGAGGCATTGCATTGTCTCCTAGTGCATAGAAGGTGAAATTCATGTGAAGGCAAAAGTGAGTTGTTGCATCAAATGGCTGCCTGGAGGTGTTGAATGTGTGATTATAGTTCAAGGTGCAATATCATGAGGTAAGTTTGTTTTAAAAAGCTTGAGAAGTTTAATGGTTGAATGGAATAAATGCTAGAGTTATATGCAGAAATTTCTTTGAAAATTATTTGTATGGCATCACTGCGTTTGCATGCAACAAACTCATTTTATATAGAAACTTCAGGAATCAACTACAAACCCAGGTGATTGTGTTTGCAACAGTGTTAAACCAGTGTTAAATCTGTGTGCAAAAGTGTTAAACATGGGTGTGGTGTGGTGTGGTGTGGTGCAGTATTGGTATCAATGTTAAATAATGTTTTTGAAATGCCTTTGTTATGACATGTTGGCTTGTATGGGCCTGACCTAGGTTCAGAGGTGATTTAGCCATCAAATCCCAGTACTACTTGCCCTTTCGGCAATAGTATGCAGAGCGCGGAATGAGGTCTTACTGGAAGTAGTATGGGACGGTGCTAGAACTAGGTTTTCACACCTTGGGGATGTCTGATGAGCTTCTAGGGGTCCGCGGTTTGACCCTGCACGCACGTCGCTATGTGCACTTCTTATTCCTTCACAACCTGTGATGCTACTTCTGCACAGCCCTACTCGGGGCTAAACCCATATTATACCCAAGTTCCTTTCTATTTAATATGTTATTACCTGATTACTTAACCTATTTGTGTAAGACTAGTGATTATTACAGCATATTCATATCAGTGTGCACGCTAAATCAAAAAATATAAATGCAAAGAAGGCAATGCACAAGCAGATACACAGAAATAGGAATCAATTTCTCTTTATTATTCTTCGATCAAGATTATAGACTCGACATGGCCCTGCGCACTCAGCTGTAGACTCTACTAGGCCTTTGCGCACTCAGCTGTAGAGCCTCTTCCTACTACTACGACCTAATAAACTTAGACTCTTACTCTATGCTTGAACCATTTGTATTCATCTCTCTTATTTACTATCTTTATAACTTACAGCCTCACTCTATTTATACAATCCCATGGTCCGTGGACCATGGGTAGGCCAGCATAACATTACATTACTTTACAATACTTAGGGAAGACAACCCTATGACTTAACCTATACTTTGCGTGCTGCGCCTGTAATTCACAAAGTTTTATAATACATTTCACCAAAACTTGGGCTTTGAGCCCCAAAAAATGCTGTGGGGGGATTCCATGCCCAACAGGCCCCCAAGACAATCATCATGACTCATCCTGAGTCACTTTGTTGGTGTGACGATCTTGGCTAGTAGCCCCTCCAACTGGTCCTGTACTGCTCGGAGGTCCACAGTGCACTGTTTTACAGTTTGTTGGACCTGCTGCATGCACTCTTCCGATGCTTGTTTGTGAGGATCAGCTGTCTGCCTTAGTGCGTAGAGTCCCTACATCTATGCGAGCTTGCACTCAATATCTATCGCAATGGTGAAGGCCTCATCAATCCATGGCTGGACACACGCTTTGAGAAGTGCCTCTGTCTATCTTGCGACATCCATCTGCTCTTTCAGTGCCCTTGCTTGCTTCATCTTTGCCAACGGTTAGGTGAGGATGACTGTCTACATAGTTCCCCTTACATTATCATACTGCTCCTGAAGCTCGCACACCTCTGTTTCCAGGAACTGTATGTTGGGGTCCTCCTACAATGATGTGAGGATGCCAAAGGCTTCACCCAACATATCGGTACAGTCCTACACTACCCATCCAATTTCTTCCAATCCTTTTTGAATACCGCTAACATGCTTCTCTCTAACTTTTGGAGGAGTGGAAGGCTGTGCCTTTAGTCGCAGCTCAACAATATGGAGATTCAACTCCAGCTGCACATGCGTTGTTTCTTTGCGTGAGTTTCGTACTCCACTTGCCAGAAAATGGATCCGTATCTCTGTTGGTAGGTCTGTGGCGATGGACAACTCTAGGACTCGCTGGCATGCTTCATCAACTCTTTGCACTATTTGCTGGTTCTGTGACACCAGTTCATCACGCTATAGGCTGAGCTATTCAATGTTGATCTTTTTCTCACCCATCACCTGAATCACGTCACCGTCCCTGGCACAGAGCTCTGCTATTATGCCATCCTACAGTTGGTACAATCTGTCTCACAGAAGGGAAGCGAAATTAAGGTCAAGTCCCTTGATCCTGCCCACCGCGGCTCTGTCGTCCTCTTTCTCTACTATTAGCACTCGTTCTGGTAGAACTATGGTGTTGGCCATCTTTACGCGTAGTAGCTACTCTGCTGCTGATATGCCTGCTGCGCTGTAGGTAGCTACAGTTCCTTCTTGTGGGCACCACACCTATAGTTTCTACAGTTGCGCCCTTACGGCCCCCAACACAATTTGCTACTCCGACATGGCTTCTTGGAGCACTTCCTTGGTGACCTCACGAACCATGTCATTGATGTCGTATAGGTCGCCTTCTGTTAACGTGATCGGGTCGATGGCCAATTTGGATGTCTTGACCTTTTTTCGTGGACCCAATCTCTCTGTGACACGCAACCTTTTCAATTAGGTGGAAGTTGTGCCCGGGTCTGTGCCTTCTTCTGCGAGGTCTCTGTCCTCTACTTCTTATCTTGTAGAAAAGTCTTGGCCCTCCTCGTCCTGGGTTGTGGTGGCCCCTATTGCCTATGCTACTGCTGCTACTTCGATGGCCTTTTCTTTCTCCGTGGCTGCGTTGTTGCCTCATGGACAACCCTTACCTCTCTGACTGCTTTTTCATTGCGCCTCTTCTTAGCCAAGTTCGTGACGCGCAACTTGAACTCATCCTTATGTTTCTATGCTGTTATCCTATCCAGCTCCACCAGATCTGGGGTGCGCCACTCAGGGGGCCTTGATTCTAACACTGAAAAGATTGCATCATCAATGGTGATGAAGGGGAGCTTGGTCCATTACTGCACCAGATCCTCACGCTCCTTGAAGTAAACATTATGCATGTCCGCCTTGAAGTCTGCAAAGCTCCGCAAACTGTTGTCCACTGTGGGGGACAAGCGTGGTCGTCTATTGATCCACATCCGGATGCTCGCCTCCATGAGCACCTAGAATATCTTTGTCTCGTGAATCCACTTTGTGTCCTTGGTGGCCCAAAGCGACATGTACTTTGCAGCCTCTAGTATGTCTTGTTCAATGCTAGGGAACTGGCTCTCCTTGGGCAGTTCTCCTGTTACCAGTAAAATGGACAAGAGCAACCACATGTAGTGGAAGGTCTTGCCCTACTCCTGGGCTTCCTTGCAGTTGGTCAAGAATTCCTCGCAGAGGAATTCCGTCCATTTGAATTGGACCCCCTCTGTGCATTGTTCAGCTAGTGCAACTACTGGTGCTAGTATGTCATCGCCGCAACATTTAATCATTACCTTTCCGGCCAGGATTTGGGTGGCTACGTGCACCCTTTTATCTTTGATGCTGCTGATTGCATAACCCTATTTTTCTTCTCAAGCTTGTATTTCTTCTTCATGGCCTCTGCAAGTGCCAATTCTCCACTTTTTCCTGCTATCATTGCGGGGTCGTTTCCCTTATAGAGGAGTCAGAAATTCTATGGATGAGATCCGTCGTGATGGGAATAGGCTCCTCTTGCCATAAGTACCCATTGTGCACCAGGCAAAGTAGCTGCCTGATGACGAAAATAGTGATAGGCACGTGGTGAAAGTGTGGAATCCACAGTGGATGATGTAATCCAACCTTCTCCACATTGCGTAGCCATTTTCGCGACTCTAGTGTTGTGACTGGCCCCTGTGTGCTCTACTTCATGAGGCTCTCCATCTCTAAGTGTGGGAACATTTTGCTATTCATGAGGTCACAATCTTCAAACTTTATTATGGGCACGCGACCTAGGTGCGAACCCTCAAACACAATTCCATCAGGGAGGAGCGGGGTTTGGAGTGTGCTCTTAGTGGCATCCAGGTCCTTTGGTATCTTAGTTTTCCCTTTTCGTGGAGGGACGTACTCGGGAAATTTCATTGCAGAGCGCACCGGCTGGATGTCCTCTTCCATGTCTTCTACTTCCTCTATCTCATCGACTAGAGCCTGTAGGTCCTCCTCCTCATCATCTATCTCAATGGTGACAACCTTGCCCTTTTCTTCCATTGAGAGTTTACTAAACTACAGATTCCTCGGGGACATAAGAACTGGTCCTATTCCCTACTTATCTTTCTTGGGCCTCGGTGTCTGAGGTGACTTCATGATTTCCGACATGACCCCGGTGTCTCTGAGAACATCATGTACCATGGGGTTCTACGTGGCCTCGTCGGTGGTTCCTTATACAGAGCCCAAACCTCTCCTAGTAGCCATCATCCTGTTTGAACTGTTTGTGGCCATTCGCAAACTTCAGGGCTCAAATATTACTCGGTGCTCAACACTTTGTGCTCTAATCAATTGCTCAAATCTCAATTTAACAAGTGTTGTCTCGTGGCTAGCCCTTGGAGTTTTATAGCACCGTTTGAATTCAAATTCCACCGTTCCCCCCAATTCTGGGCCACCAATGCTTTCTTGGCGGCAGATTACAACAACTCTTGCCCTTAATTCATTTCTTAAATGCCCGCTGCTCGCTCCCTTATTCCTTATATTGGACACCTTGTCACGAATAGTGACACCAACAGTCATTTCCCAGCCTACCCGTGCGGCAGCGCAACCCTCTGTGCGTGGTTGTGACCCTTGTGACATGCTGATTCTGTGCGCACCTCCCTCATCGTGCAGCTCCAAAATATACTCTTTTATAGTCCCGCACTCTCTTTCAACTGCCTAGAGTGCTGAGACTGTGCTCCCTATGGCTAGTTAGTTGGTCGTACCACCTATGTGAGACTTCAACTTGCCTTTCAGTATAGTTCGTGAAAACTCCTCAATTTCCTTCGCGACAACCAATGCCGTGCATTCTACTATACATAGTGGACTCCCCTGGTTACTGCGTTTGGTGAGGTGCGGTCGTAGCCATGGCAGCAGAGTCATAAATTATCAGTGACAATCTTCTAATCCAGTGGTATGATCATCTGCACCTTGTCTTGTTATCCTTGGTTTCTCAATGAGACCTGCTTGCTTGAGCTCATTTTCTAGCCTTTTGATCTCAGCATCCATCAAAATGCTTTTCTTCCACAGTTGTACCTGGTCCTTTGCGAGTTCGCGAAGTCTAAGGTTCCCTCGCCGAATGGCTTCTTGAATCTCTATGTGTTCGACCTCGCATAGGCGTGTGATTTCTTCCTCCTGGTCTTTGTGTACTGTCATAACTACGGGAGCTATTACATGTGGATCCATGTTTGCATTCTCTTCAGAAATTATGGTCCCTACTCTATTTCGCACCTTCAGAATCTTTTCTATAGTCAGGGTTTTGCACATGGTCCTATAGGCCCATCGAACCACTGGTACGTGCAGGTTCCAATCAGTGTGTCTTGCCTGGTGAACCTTTTTCAGTACTCCACACACCCTATCGAATGCTTCGTCGTGGATAATTGGTAGTGCGCATCACCTTTCCTGCTACTGCGGTTTGTTCCGATTCACTATTATGGGGGTTGTTATGCGCTTGTGTGGGCTGTATAACATATGTCTATACCCATTAGGAAAGGTGGGCGTGCAAGTTGTTCTGCCCGTACTGACTGGCTCTCATTTGGAGATGGGGTTTTCCAAAACGTAGGCACATCATCCTTCTACATCTGGGCCAGTCCTGAAAAATTTCTTGATGCGTACCCCACCATAGTACAGGCGTTGCATGCAGTGCCCATTTCAGAGCATCGAATTGCTATTGTTCTGGTATTGGGCTTTCAAATTTGCTCAAAAATTCATCCACCATTGTTAATCCATTATATGCTGGCAGCTCCCTTGCCTCTATTGTCACGCAATGCAGTGATCTAATCATCATGTTGCAATTAAGCGTTGTTACTTCGTGTAACCGATTTTTCCATTGTTCTACTTCTTCATCTGAATCTAAAGTGCAGGACCTTTCGCGCTCCCGCGAAATTCTTCCATCTGCAGTTGGATTCACCCAATACTATTCCCGCGCAGTTATCTTGTAAATACAATCGAGATCATCATCACTATCATCATCGCACATTGGTTCAGTGTATCGCGCTCCTTCGACTGGATCTAGCAGTACTACTACACATAGTGACCTTTTCTCAGAGATCATTTTGCGCTTCTTTAGATTTATGACTCCGTTCATATCAGTGGCCGAGTCTATTCCTAGTAGTGCGAGATAGGGATTACTATCATCGACAATATCTATCACTTCAAAATTCACCTGCACATTCGCACCTTCAATGTCTACTCTTACCCCTTGCAATCTTCCCATGGGAAAAATCTTCTGTTGGTTCACTATTTGTAACTAGATAGGAGACCACTAAAGCGCGGGTCTGCCCATGCGTTACCATGTTTGTTTTGGCAGTACATTCATGTCCGATCTGAGATCCAGGATTACCTGATCCATTTTATACTCGCTGATTTCTGTAATCAACCTCATTTCCCTTCCTGTGCACAATGCATGCTATCCAAGTTTCCAGGCCACGTACAGTTCTCTTGACTCCGCGCACCTAGTGATAAGTTCATGTAGTCCTTTGACTGCCTTGCTTTCATGCAATAGTTTCATGCATGTCTCCAAAAAGGTAGTGATCATTGAAGGATCCATCCCTAGTTCTAGTTGATCCTTACTACCTGAAGTGGAGGCCTCTGTGAAGCTCTTCTTATCTTCCATGAATATCTCCTTCACATGTTCTAAATCAAATTCGGGTTCCTTTTTAGGAGCCTTCCAAACCCACACACTTTCTTCTAGTTGCTTCCCTTTATCATCGCTTGTGGTCATACCGCTCCTGAGCATCATGTTTACATTTGGGTCTTCTTTGCGTGACTCAGACCTCATCATCTACAAATTCTGAGTCGGAGGGGGCTGGAGTACCACTTTTTTGTGCATCCTTACATTCAACAAAGGGCAGTCTTCTACCTCATGATCAAACTAAGTACAGTACCAACATGATGTCCTTGTCGGGTTTGTACAATCACGGGCATAGTGCTCTGGTCCTTCGCAATTGTAACACATTATTTGTCTGCGACCCCTTCCTGGTCCCATTTTGCCTCGACCTCGACCGCGCACCTCATGATTAAACTGAGTACAACACCAACATGATGTCCTTGTTGGGTTTGTACAATCGTGGGCATAATGCCCCGTCCCTTCGCAATTGTAACAAATTATTTGCCCGCGACCCCTTCTTAGTCCCATTCCACCTCAACCTTGACCATGCTCCTGAAATCCAACATGCGTCATCTTTGCATTTGGGTCGAGGGTTCACGTTTCGGTCTACACCCTGTAGGAAGGAGTCTGATCCATCATTAGCTCGTAGCTTCAGTAGGTGTGTTCATCATGGCCTACCGACCTACAGAAATTACAAAACAATTGTTGGGATGTTTGCATATACTTCTGCAATAGATGACAATTAGTGTGTTTTCCTCCTATTTGACAGATCGCGCACCATAATGCAGGCATCGTGCTCGCTCCTCCCTGTGCCTCAGGTCTTAACGGCTGGCACTCCTCTTGCCAAGTAATTCGTGAACATTAGGTAGTAGTCCTTGTCATGCCCTTGGCCTTTGCATTTTATACACCATACCTCCTCACGTGCCTCTAGCCAAGGTGTCCTATCTCGTTTCAAACTATGCATTTCCAAACACAAATTCTACAGTTGCACGTAGATTTGTTGGACTCCCAACCTAGGGTCTTGTATAGGGATCTCATGTAATCTCATTTCCATATCCAAAGCTTCGGCCTGGGTGGAAACTTTTTGCTGTGACAACACAATCCTTAAGTGTGGCGTAAGTGATGCTATAGACCATGTGTGATGCTGTCCATCTGTCAAAGTCATATTGGCGCGAATCGTACTCTTCTGCCTTTGGTCCAGATCCCAGGGGGTATCACCTAGGAGCATCACGATCTCCTTAAACCCAATGATTGATTGTGTTTCTGACTTTGGCCTGCTAAATTCCCTGTTCAGCACAGCCTGGATTTCTGTGATTCCTGCCTTTGGGTGGTCGTTAGAATGCTTGATATACCATGTTAATGCACGATCCTGTAGTGCGCTCACCAGCGTAACCTTCTTAATATTTTCATCCACGATGCCTTATGCTTCCCATATTGCTCTTACTAGGAACCAAAATTGGTGTGGATCTTCATTCCCCACTCCTCTGAATACCAGTAGTTTGATCAGACTCGCCTGATCTGAAAATCACTCGTGAGTGATCTCAGTTAATTAATTAATGAATGAAGGTATTACAAACTCACGTGCTGGTGTCTGTCTATGTTATCTTAGGCAACAGATTGATAAGATTGCAAAATACACAGGCACTAAAAATGGTAAATAGTAGGAGAAACACAGTAAGAAAACACAAGAACACAACAAATTAATAAGGAGTTCACTCAATCCTCCTAGGCTATGTCTCTGGCCCAGCTTTCAGTGGTGGCCTTCTTTTATTATGTCTTTAAGCAGATTTTTTATAATGAAGAGCTCAAGTTGAGTCTCCTGAAGCAGATGCTGCTTAGTAGGGTGGTTCTTGGATTCCCCAAGCCACTAGAGTGCACAGACTCTTCCTTAGCAAGTCTCGACCTCAGTTGGTCTTGATGGGATGAGTCCAATTTGGTATTCAGTTCCCAACAGATATCCTCACAGGGATTTCTTGAACCTTTCAAGCATTCTGTCTGCTTGATGCCACCTTAGCTCTGCAGGTCAAGTCGGCTCTCTGCTTCTTGCTTCACTGTTCTTCTTCTTTCTTCGATTCCGTCTCACATGTTTTTGTTCTCCGTCTGTTCATGGCTTAAAGCCAATTTGTCTCATGACTGTTTGTTTCCTCTTCCACCCCTTTGGATTTCCTACTACTATTCGCTTGGAATTCCCTACCTTCATGTCATCGCCACTGTGTAATGTCTCACAGGGAAGTGGCCACTTTTCCTCTCACAAACTGCACCAGATTTGCCTCAAACTATTTGGTATTTCAGTTACTCTTGTGTAATGATTCATCCACCAACTCAGTGGTCCAATCGGACTTCAACCTTTATGTGTTGAAGCTTATTTCTCTTGTCAAATTTGATTTTGCATCAGGTGCAACCTCCACATTTAGATCTGGGGCCTCTAGATCCTATGGTTATTACTCTTATCGCGTGGTTGACTTGCTCGGATGTTAGCCCGTGATGAGAGGTGGTTTTCTCTCTCATCTGCTAGAAATGTGTCGTCCGATGTATAGCATCGCTGGGTCTCCTGACAATTCTATTTACCACCCAAAACGCCTTTGATTTTCCTCCGGTTTTGGAGCGCGGGACCCGCCTTTCACTTTAGCACTTTTCCCACAGTTGTCTGGTTTCCCTTGTGACCGAGCGCTTGGGGCCTTTCAATTTCAAGGGGTTTTTCCTAGCGATGCATGATTAGTGCTAATTGCGCATCAGATTTGGCCTCCGTTTTCAGATCCGGACTTCCTAACTGCTAGTTTGTGCCATTGCGCGATCTCCATGGGCCTCGGTCAGCCAATTTGACCGAGTTCCTCATTGTTCCTTGCTGGCTACAAACTACCACTATCCTGAGGTCCTTCTTGATAGCTCTTGTTCACAAGTTTTTAAAGTCTATCATGATTTGATACAATCATAGAAATTTGATAATTTTCATAGATCCAATTTGTATCACGACCTTCCCACTGAAAAAGATTTTGGACCACCAAAAGTTAGTTTTCAAGCATTGACTAAGTGAGGGTACAATTGTCTCACTTGTTCAATCTCTATCCACTTTTCACTACTTGACTTTGAACCCTTGAGCCCAATTCTGAGGTACTCAACATCTCCCCTGCTCGTTGTCCTCACCTTCCTATCTAGAACTCTATCTTCCTGCAATTCATTAAGATATTCAGGTAACAGGTCATCAATAGAAGGGAATTGACTCTGCTCTTTGGGATCCTTAATTAGTAAAGGTTCAAATAGTCTCAAGCAATCTGCATTTATGACTGGGTAGATGTACATGTAAGCCGGTAGATCAAGGCAAAAAGCATTCTCACGAATTTTCTCAAGTATCTTGAAAGGTCCATACCTGATAGGCTTTAGCTTTTTACCTTCACCTTGCATTCTGTCCTTGCTGATGTACAGCCAGACTTGGTCTCCAACTTGGAAACTATGCTCCATCCAGTGCTGTCATGCCTTGCCTTGTATTTGGCTTGGATCTTTTTCAGTTGTTCCTGTATTTCCTGGTGGATCTCTTGGATTTGTTCAATGAACCTAGTTGCCCTGTCCACATCACTGTGTCCCTCAACTGTGGTGTCTTTACCAAAGACAAAATCTAAAGGCGACCTGGGTGTGAAACCAAAACAGGTCTCAAAAGGAGATCTCTATGTAGAAGAATGTTTTGCTTGGTTGTAAGAATGCTGCACATAACACAAATTCTCATCCCAAAGCTTAGGATGTTTGCTACAATATCCCCTGAGTAATTGGATCACTATTGCTACACAGTAATTTCTCACCGTTTGTCACCGTCCCTGTTACCCCTCTCCTGCATCTTGGAGGACCCATTCCAGGACTTGTGAGAAGTGACAAGACTTGAAACCACTTGCCTTATTCACCTCTAAACATGAGCTTCATATGCCCTTAAGACATCTCCTGCTCATTGCCCTTAAAAACAACCCTTTTTTCATTAGTGCTCATGCCCTGTGTTATGCCCGTGCCAATGGGGAAAATCCTAATGAAAGGGCACGCCATTAGTGCTCTGTGCCAGAGTCGCAATCGCGCCAACCGTTTTGGGCAAAGATTTCAACTACTCAAACCTCTGAAGGTTCTGTCCACCTCATTCACCAAACTGATTCCAAGTTGAGTGAGGATGGTTTGGCTTCGAATCTCCTTGGATGGAAAGTTGTTTACCACCATTCCATGGAAGTTTCCAAGTGATGAAGTCAAATCCATTATTGTGGGGGATTGACCTTATCTCTTCCTTTTCCTCTATAAAAGATTGTTCCCATGGCTTGAGCAAGCTAGTTCTAGTTCTAGTTCTGAAAGCTTTGACTCTTGTGGCAATACTTGTGCTGAAAGGAAGATATCCAAAGGTTGGAGTTGCAAGAAGCCTTCTTTGTATCCATAAGGCTTTACCTAAGTAAGGAGACTTTGTCACTAAAGAGAGAGAGAGCTTCTCCCTCACCCCTTCAAGCTTTTGCAAGACTTGTGTAGCTGAGCACCCAGTCAAAGGAGGACTTGACGTCAGGACGCTGGTTGTATTCTCCTTTGTTGAATTATTAATAATAGATGACTATCATTATGGTTCCATTCTCGTTGTATTTGTAATGGTTGATGTTGAATTATATCGTTCCTGACTGATGTATAATTGCATATATTAGATTTCACATTTGTGTTTGTGTTGTTCTCTTTGTGTGTAGGTGTCCATTCACGTGGATAGTGGAGGATCGTGACCGGCCAAGGCAAAGGAACGCGGGCGACATCTCTTCTACAAACTAAAGCGTTGGATCTCAGGTAGGTCTTCATCACCTACTCTTTATTTGCAATTAGGAACTTGCATGATAGCATTGTTTGATTGTTGCTAGACCCGTTCTAGGATAGTAGGGATCGCCTCTATCCATAGAGGGGATTTACCTCTCCAACAACTATTATGTTAACTACTTCGGTCTGGCCATCGTTTTGTGGATGGAAAACTGTGATTTTCTTTAGTTTGGTGTCCATTAGTTCCCAAATACTTGACCATAACTTCCCCACAAATCAGGTGTCTCAATCATATACAATGGAAGTGGGTAATCCAAAATGAACCCATACATGTTGAAAGAACAGTTTTGCAGTTTGTTCAACTGTAATCTGTTTATTACAAGGTATCAAAATACACATTTTTCTGAACCTATCCACAACAACATATAGATAATAAATACCTTTCCTAGATTTAGGTAGTCCTCCAATAAAATCCATGGAAACACTTTCCCAAGGGTGAGAAGGAAATGGTAATGGAGTGTAGAAGCCTAGTTTTCTATTGCTGGGCTTGCTTCTAGCACAGATAGTACACCCTCTTACATATCTAGAAACTGTCTCATTCATTTTTGGCCAATAACAAAATCTTTGCCATTGTGCAACTGTTTTACTTACCCTAAAGTGACCTGATATCAGAGAAGTGTGTGCTTCTCGAATTATCTTTACTCTTTCAGTTTGTGGAATGCATAGCTTCCCACAATGATATAGGAGCTGGTCCTTTACATGATAATCCAATTCTTCTATTCGTTTTTCTTGACTTAAAGTTTCATATACATCTCTAAAGTCTATATCTTGAGCATATTGTTCAATGTAGCTCTCATGTAACACAAAATTATGCTTAAGTATAGTAGATGCATTTATAATGGTTCTAGATAACATATCTGCAACTTTATTGTGTATGCCCTTTTTATATCTGATGACTAAATGAAATTGTTGTAGAAAACCCATCCATCTATAGTGTCTTGATTGCTGCAACTTAGTTTGGGAGTGTAGATATTGAAGTGGTTGATGATCAGTATGTATTACTATCTCTTTGCCCATTAAGTAATGTTTCCAGTTTTTCACACTCTGCACTAATGCATACAAGTCTTTATCATATGTAGGATAGTTAACTATTGCAGAATTAAATGTCTCAGAATGATAACATATGGGTTTACCATGCTGTGTTAACACTACTCCCATGGCATAGTCAATGGCATCCGTTTGGATCTCAAATGGTATTTGAAGATCAAGCAATGCTAGTACAGGTGTTGTACTAATATTTTCTTTCAAGGTGTCGAAGGCTTTTTGCTGTTTGCCTCCCCAATGAAACACCTTGTTCAATCCTGTTAAAGCATGTAAGGGAGTTGCAATTAAGGAAAAGTTAGAGATGAACTTTCTCCAATATTGCGTTGCTCCTAAGAAGCTTCTAACTTTTGTAGCAGATTTGGGTTTAGGCCAGTTCACAATGACTGCCAACTTAGAGGGATCTATCTTCAATTCACCACCCCCTACTACGTGTCCCAAATAATTCAGAGATGTTTTGCCAAATTCACACTTTGAGAGTTTAACATAAATTTTTTCTCTTTTCAAAACATCTAGTTTCTGCTTAACATGCTTTAAATGTTCTTCCCATGTTCTGTTAAATATCAGAATATCATCTAGATACACAATAACAAAATCATCAAGAAACGGTCTGAGTACATCATTCATTAATCTCATGAAAGCAGCAGGAGCATTAGTTAAGCCAAAAGGCATAACCAACCACTTATACAATCCCTACTTTGTCTTGAAAGCAATCTTCCATGCATCTTGTTCTGCAACTCTGACCTAATGGTATCCACTATGCAAGTCTAGCTTGGAAAAATAAACAACTTCTTTCAATTGATCTAAAAGATCATCTATGCGAGGAAGGGGATAACAATTTTTTATTGTTATCTTATTCATTACTCGGTAATCAATGCAGATTCTACATGAGCCATCTTTCTTTCTCACCAAAATGATTGGTGACCCACATGGTGATGTGCTAGGTCTGATGAACCCCTTCTCAAGCAACTCTTGCACCTCCTTCTTGATTTTAGCATTCTCTAAAGCGGAAAACCTGTACATTCCAAATTTAGGCAATGGAGCATCTTACTGCACAATAATATCATGCACTATTTCCTTTTTGGGTGGCAGACCTTTAGGTTCTTGAAACAAGATGTCATACTCTGAAGCAACCTTTTCTAAATCAGCTTGTTGTTTAGCATTACAGCCCTCAAATACATTGGTTTTATCAGGTTTCTTTTCTTTTACAACCATGAGTAAGAATTGTTTGCATGAATTTATCATTCGTTTCATTTGCCTGAGTTTATGAGAGTATAATTATTCTTGAGCTTATGAAATCTTACAAAGTATTCGATTCCATATTTAACAAGTAGATACTTGTTCTCGGCTCTATAGAAAATAGCTTTTCTGTCATACAAGTAAGGACTTCCTAGTACAATTCCACATTTATCCAAAGGAATTATGTCTAACTCAACCTCATCTACAAACGCTGACCCAAAAGAAAACTTGAGTTTGAATTTTCTAGTCACTTGTAGTTGTGATTTATCATTTAACCATCCTAATGGGTATGGTTTCTTGTGAGGGATAGTCACTAATCCCAACTTATTTACAATTGCTTCATAAATTAAATTTACTTGTGAGCCACTATCAAACAAAGTATCAATCTTTTGATGATTGGAAATAACTCGAATATGGAAAAGCTCACATCTTTTTCTCATTTTCTTCATCAATAGTAGATTGTGCAGAATTACTAGTAGATGCTTCATAATTCTTACCTTTTATACCTGTGGCTGCAATAGTTGTTTCATCTCCTGAGTCTGACCCCAAATCTTTCTGAATAGCTGCAGTAGTCTTCTTCTTCTTTCCCTCTAACTTCTTAGGTCTCAGCTCGGGATGCAGAATCCAACAGTGCTCATTATCATGCCCATCCTTCTTACAGTGAGTGCATGAAGCCTTGCTCTTCTATGCAGTGTTAGCCTTCCTTGCTTTCCATTTCTGTTTTATTTTCTCCTTATTCTCACTTGCAGTGGGTTCAAATGATCCCCCAACTTCTGGACTTCCATTCTTTCCTCTAGCTTCTAGATTAGTAGCTTGAACAGATACCTCATCTATACTAGTGGGATTAAACATGAGGATAGTGTGCCTGATGTAGCTGTGTATACCACCAATGTACTTCAACAGAGTCTTAGGTGAGTGTAATGACATTCCTAGAATCAATTCTCTCTTCCTAAATTCTTGGGTGTATCCTTGTACACTTTGCCCTTTCAACTGTCAAAGAGTTTTCCAGCTCATCATGGATTGCTGCATGTAGGCCAATGGACAGAAATGCTTTTTGATTGCAGAAACAAATTCACTCTAGATAGAAATAATCTTACCATGTCTTTTCATGTCAGCTTGGCTCCTACCTTCCCACCAAACCAAGGCAGTGCCTCCAAGGCGCATGCTTTCCATCTGAATCTTGCTCTTGTCTGAATCGATACTTTGCACTCTGCAATAAACATCAATTTGTCTAATCCAATTGTCCAATTTTCTGCATTCAACTCTCCATCATATATAGGTAAATCAAATTTAACATCTAGTTTAATCAAATATGCCTTATTTTTATATTCAGGGCTATTAGGAGGTGTGAGAAAGCTTTCTTCTTTCCCTTTTCCTTTTGAGTGGTCATGGAAGTGAGACTCATCTTCTCCTTTGTCTTGTTTGGAGCCTAATGAATCTTCATCTTTATGTTTCCTAAAATCCCTATACATTTCCTCTACCATGGACTTTATGGCTAGGAAACTATCTATGAATTGAGGGTCTAGCCCCACAGAACCTTCCTATGACATCATCTTCTGAGGATATACTCTCCCAATTTCAGGATTAGTTTCGACCAACTCTCCTTCCCCTAATTTGAGCTTTGATCTAGTTAGCATTCAACAACTAAATCCAACACAAGCTTGTCTAACCTTAACAACCTTTTGCTTTGATACCACATGATCTGAGAATCACTCGTGAGTGATCTCAGTTAATTAATTAATGAATTAAGGTGTTACAGAATCATGTGCTGGTGTGTGTCTATGTTATCTCAGGCAACGGATCGATAAGAATGCAAAATACACAAACATTGGAAAATGGAAAACAGTAAGAGAAACACAGTAAGAAAACACAAGAACACAACAAATTAATAAGGAATTCACCCAATCCTCCTAGGCTATGTCTCTGGTCCAATTTCAGTGGTGGCCTTCTTTTATTGTGTCTTTAAGCAGAGTTTTTACAATGAGGAGCTCAAGTTGAGTCTCCTGAAGCAGATGCTGCTCAGTAGGGTGGTTCTTGGATTCCCCAAGCCACTAGAGTGCACAGACTCTTCCTTACCAAGTTTCAAACTCAATTGGTCTTGATGGGATGAGTCCAATTTGGTACTCAGTTCTCGATAGATATCCTCACAGGGATTGCTTGAACCTTTCAAGCCTTTTATCTGCTCGATGCCACCTTAGCTCTGTAGGTCAGCTTGGCTCTCTGCTTCTTACTTCACTGTTCTTCTTCTTTCTTCTCTTTTGTCTCACCTATTTTTTTTCTCCGTTTGTTCATGGCTTAAAGCCAGTTTGTCTCATGACTGTTCATTTCCTCTTCCGCCCCTTCGTATCGCCTACTTCAGTTCGCTTGGAATTCCCTGCCTTCACATCATCGCCACTATGTAACGTCTCACAAGGAAGTGGCCACTTGTCCTCTCATGAACTGCGCCAGCTTTGCATCAAACGGTTTGGTATTTTGGTTACTCTTGTGTAATTATTCATCCACCAACTCAACGGTCCAATCGGACTTCAACCTTTATGTGTCGAAGCTTATTTCTCCTGTCAAATACGGTTTTCCATTAGGCGCAATCTCTGCCATTAGATCCGGGGCCTCCAGATCCTACGATTATTGCTCTTATCCTGCGGTTGACTTGCTCGGGCGTTAGCCCATGATGAGAGGCAGTTTTATCTCTCATCCTCCAGACATGCGTCGTCCATTGTATGGCATCGTTGGGTCTCCTGACAATTCCGCTTACCACCCAAAATGCCTCCAATATTTCGCTAGTTTTGGAGCGTGGGACCACCTTTTGCTTTAACACTTTTCCCATGGTTCTATGGCTTCCCTTATGATCGAGCACTCAGGGCCTTTCCATTTCGAGGGTTTTTTCCCAGCAATGCACGATTAGTGCTAATCGCGCATGAGAAACAACCTCCATTTTCTGATCCAGACTTCCTAACTGCTAATTTGCACCACTGCGCGGTCTCCATGGGCCTTGGTCAGCGCGCTTTGACCAAGGTCATCGTCGTTCCTTGCTGGCTACAAATTGCCACTGTCTGGAGGTCCTTCCTGATAACTCTTGTTCACAAGTTTTTAAAGTCTGTCGTGATTTTATACAGTCATAGAACTTCTATAATTTTCATGGATCCAATTTGGATCATCGTCGTACTGAATTGTGGTGGTGGCGGAGGTGGGGTGGGTGGAGATGGAGGTGAGAAGTGTGAGATGGGTGGCGGTGTGGGTGGAGGTGCTAAACACGGAATTTTCTACCTTATCAAACTGACCACGCTTCTCGAAGAAACTTTCGCAAGATCTTCCTCGCTCTCCCGCAAGGGTGAAATTAAGGGACTAGTTTCTAATTCTTCGCTACCTCTGCTTTTGTAGATCTTCCCACTTCACGTAGCTCCAAACATTATTTTATTCGCATAACCCACTTTTCACACAATAGCATCTTAATCTAAGTGTTCAAATATTTAATATACTTACCTTGCGGTCCCTTGAGGAAATGTTGCTCCACCTCACTGTAGCTGACGGTCATATCTACCGCTAACTTAGTCATAAATCCTCCTATAATTTGGTCAAGCTAATGGTCCACAGCTCACGCAATCTTATCTACTGACACTTCTATTCTGTGCACTGATTCCAGAGTCCACATGATTGGTTTTTTTAGTTTACACCTCCCTTGATAGTCTACTAGCTTTGTGATCCACTCATACAACTCAGAAGGAAATAAGACAAAAAAAATTTCGTGGATTTCTATATATAAGTAGCCTTGCAACCACTGTTTCTTAGATACTCATGAATTTTTATTTTCCTATGCTGTGAACTTGTGAATCTTCTTGTCCAACCAATCTTCAATTCTTTCTTTGTTGGATTCCAGTGGCACGACATGAGACATCCCTTATGTAGATCCCGGTCCTGGCAACAGAACCATTTGTTGGCTTGTATGGGCTTGACCTAGGTTTAGAGGTAATTTAGCCAGGCAAATCCTGGTACTACTGTCCCTTTCGGCAATAGTCCACAGAGCGCGTACTGAGGCCTCACCCGAAGTAGTATGGGAGGGTGCTAAAACTAGGTTTCCACACCCTGGGAATGTCTGATGAGCTTCTGGGGGTCCGCGGTTTGACCCTACGTGCATGTCGCTACGCGCACTTCTTATTCCTTCGCAACCTATGATGCTACTTCCACGTAGCCCTACTTGGGGCACAACCCGTATTATACCCAAGTTCCTTGGTATTTAATATGTTATTACTCGATTACCTAAATTATTTGTGTAAGACTAGTGATTATTACAACATATTCAACAATCATATCAGTGCGCACAATAAATAAAACAGTATAAATGTAAAGAAGGCAGTGCACAAGCAGATACATAGAAATAGGAATCAACTTCTCTTTATTATTCTTCGATCAAGATTACAGACTCGACACTGCCCTGGGAACTCAACTGCAGGGGTCCGCGCACTCAGTTGTAGACTCTACTAGGCCTCTACACACTCAGCTGTAGAGCCTCTTACTACTACTATTACCCAATACACTTAGATTCTTACTCTATGCTCCAACCATTCGTATTCATCTCTCTTATTCACTATCTTTACAACTTAGAGCCTTGCTATATTTATACAATCCCATGGTCAGCGGACCATGGGTAGGCCGACATGACATTACATTACTTTACAATACTTAGGGTGGACAACCTTATGACTTAACCTATACTTCGCACTCCGCACCCACAATTCGCGGAGTTTTTGTTATGAAACAAGTTCACAAAAAGATATAAAATGTAGTTGAATGCCTTAGAATTCAACCTCCTCGAGGGGGCAACCTCCTTGACATTACACAAATGAACAATTCTTCCAAGATGACCTGATTATAGACCTTTTCAAAAGGATGAACTTGTATGAAGTGTCGTGTTTCACTGTTTTTACCTTATAATCTGAAAAATTTACACAGGAAACTATAATCCTTTCTCTTTCTATAACTTCTGTCAAAATTTTAGTTTGATGCTCAAAACAAAAGTTATGACGATTTTCCCAAGGTCACCTGTTTGGAATGTAATTCAGGAGTTTCCAAAAAGACCAACTTCCTTAGATCATATCTCTGCAAATATAGCGCAAAAAGCTCTGAAATTCGGACGTGAGGTTCAGTTGATTTCGTCTCAAATGGGTTTTTTTGTTCACTTCTGAAATGTCGCAAAAAAAAAGTTATAGCAAAAATGCCACGATGACCTATTTCGAGTAGCGAAACCTTAGAATCCAAAGCTCTGATACCAAATGTTATGAAACCAGCTCACAAAAAGATAGAAAA
This sequence comes from Pinus taeda, assembly GCA_000404065.3. Taxonomy (NCBI): domain Eukaryota; kingdom Viridiplantae; phylum Streptophyta; class Pinopsida; order Pinales; family Pinaceae; genus Pinus; species Pinus taeda. The sequence continues at coordinate 17,868 of APFE030710632.1, read as the reverse complement.
GATAGTTGAACGCCTTAGAATTTAGCCTCTTCAAGGGGTCAACCTCCTTTACATTACACAAATGAAAAATTCTTGGATGATACAAATGAAAAGACCTCCTTTCTATATATAGGAGTCTAAGGGTCATAATATAATTAGAGCCGACATAACAATAATAATGTAACGGAACAATAATAACAATAGAGGGCTTCTATGGGGCACAATAGCAAAAATATGCGGACTACATGGGTACAACAATATAATAAGGTGGTTGTACTAATAACAATAAGGGGTTACACTAGTAGTATAGGGGCCTAACAGTTTTACAATACATTTGACCAAAACTTGGGTTTTGAGCCCCAAAACATGTTGTGGGGGGATTCCATGCCCAACATGACATCATGGTGTGGTATCATACCATACCACCATACCACCACTCCACGGCCTCGACCATACCACCATACCATCACTCCTGCACCATACGATATCGTCGTACCACCATATTGCTTACCGCTTACCGCTCCCCTGTCACCTCTTACCACTCCTCCGCCTACGTATAACTCCGCTCCATCTACGCCATTTCTATATAAGACTTCCCCATACGTATATCCTACTCCTCCCCCTTCTCCGTATATGTTAGGTCCCTATAATACTAGTGATTCCCCATTACTATTGTCATTCTAGCCCTTATTGTTATTGTTGTGCCCCTATTGTCCCCATATTGTTATTATTGTGCCCCATAGAATCCCACTATTGCTATTGTTGTGCCCTTATATTATTATTGTTATGTCGGATTTGATTATATTCTGACCCCTTAGACTCCTATATATAGAAAGGACATTTTTTCATTTGGATCATCCAAGAATTTTTCATTTGTGTAATGTAAAGTAGGCTTCCCCCTCGAAGAGGCTGATTTTAAAGTCATTGATATATCTTTTTCTTCTATTTTGTGAACTGGTTGCATAACAATTGGTATAAGAGCTTTGGATTCTAGGGTTCGCTGCTTAAAAAAAGTCATCATGGAATTTTCGCTATAATTGCTATTCTACGATATTTCAGAAGCTAAAATTAAAACCCATTTGAGCCGACATCTTGATGAACCTGGGGTACAAATTTCAAATCTTGTCTCACTATAGTTATCGAGATATGATCCAAGGAAGTTAGGGTTTTTGCAGGCTCCCAAATTATATCTTGAACAAGTGACGTGGGGACAATCGTCATAACTTTCTCTTTGAGCATCAAACTGAAATTTGTAAGAAGCTACAAAAAAATGACAGACTTTATTTTTGTTTATATAGGTTTCAGGTCCAAAGGTCGAAACAGTGACACGTGTCACTTCGTACAAGTTCGCTCCACTGAACTAGTTTTTAATTAGGTCATTGTGGGAGATTTGGCATAACTCTTCCTTGGAGAATCCAATATTTATCAGACTTGCGCGGTTGGAAATAGTACTTAGAGGGCTACCGCAGGACAAAATTTTAGATGTTGGAGATCTGAAATTATAGAGATAAATGAGATTCAATATCGAGGTCCTATAAAGCAAAAAAAGTGTGTAGTTTTTTTAAAATTTTGCATAAGTTTGGTTTGAAAAATTAGTTTGAAGGAATTCAAAGGGCATAGTGAAGCATAATTATCATTAATTGATTCCCCGAAGAAATAAAATGGAAACACCTAGTAAGAAACTTGAAATATCTAACATGACTCATGAAGAAGAGGAAGAAATGCAACATGATATATCAAAATTATGAGACCAAGTGCAACAAATTTCACTCTCACAAAAAGTAACAGAAGTTAAGATGGATGGTTTAAAGAAAGGTGTGGAAGATAAGATGGATGGCGTGGAAGCTAATATGGATGGTTTAAATAAAGGCGTGGAATCTAATATGGATGGTGTGGAAGCTAATATGGATGGTTTAAATAAAGTTGTGGAATCTAAGATGGATGGCGTGGAAGCTAAGATGGATGGCATGGAAGCTAAGATGAATGGCGTGGAAGCTAAGATGGATGGTATAGAAGAAAAAATTAAAGGCAAAATGGAAGATTTGAAGATAGATTTGATAAAGTTGCTACAAAAAATTCTTACTAATGGTGAAAGGGTAGTAAAGGAAACTCATGAGGAGAACAAAAGAAATGCAAATAATGATTTCATAGACTCTAATGTTGGATTGAAGACCCACCATGTTTCAAATATCGGTATGAGGAAGTTTGATGGCAAGAATCCGTAACATGGATACTACATATGGAGCAATATTTCGATATCCATAATGTGAAAAACACAAAAAAGGTACGCATTGCAAATTTATATTTGGAGCCAAATGAATTTGTATGGTGTTGATGACATTTCTCTCGTAAACAAATTTTAACTTGAGCAATTTTTACAAAAGAAATGATAGCACATTATGAGGATACAAAAAGAAACACCTCTTTTAGCCAATTGATAAATCTCAAACAAAAGGGTTCAATGATGGACCACATTGAGGACTTCCAAAAATTGAATATAGGGGTAAAAGATATCCCATAGGAGCATAGGATTGATGTGTTCATAGGGAAATCAAAGGATAACATCCAACATGAAGTTTGCCTTTGGGAACCTGATTCATTGGAGAAGGCATTCAGGTTGGCAGGAAAAATGGAAAGAAAAATTATGGCAACAAGGAAGCCTACCACTCACATCTATAAATATGGAAGTGTTGTTGCCCCTATACTTCCATAAGCTACAAGGTTGACACCACAACAATTGGAAGCAAAAGTAGAAAAAGGGCTTTGTTACAGTTGTGATAGCAAATACACTAAAGGTCATAAGTGTGCTGAGAAGAAATTATTTTACATAGATTGTGAAGAGGAGAAAGAAAAGGAACAAGAAACATCAAAATAAGAGGATATACACCAGGAACAAACCCTAGAGAAAGAAGAAATGAATCTAACCATATCTTGTAATGCATTAGTTGGAATTACCACTTCTCAAACTATCAAGATAGAAGGAGTTATTAAGAAGAAAAAGGTAATAGTGTTGATTGATTTGAGAAGTACCCATAATTTTATTCATTGTAAGATAGCCAAGGAATTGAATTGCTTCCTATATCCAACACGAGAATGTCAAGTGATGGTTCCAAGTGGAGGACCCATAAATTGCTTTGGAAAGTGCCATAATATCAAGCTATCCATGGGATAATATGTATTTAATAGCCCAATGCTTTCCATTCCAGTAGGTGGTGATGATGTTGTACTAGGAGCCCAATGGGTACAATATTTGGGTATGATAACTTTTAATTTTCAAGAACTTTTCATGATTTTTTTTTTTTTTTTTTTCAGAAGGAAAGGAAGTTGAATCAAGGGGTATCTCAGGGAAAACAGGAAATATAATTAGCTCTAAAGGAATTAAAATGCTTCTAAATAAGGAACACCAAGGCGTAATTGCACAATTATGTTCGCTAGAGGTTCCCACATCGAAATCATCTATTTCTCCAGATCTCCAAAAATTCTTGGACAATCTTTCCAAGGTATTTGAGCCTCCCAAAGGCCTCCTACCTATTCATGATCATGATCATGCTATTCATTTGATTCCAGGAAGTCTTCCTCCAAACATCAGGCCTTACAGATATCCCTATGCCCAAAAGAGTGAAATTTAACGTATGGTTGTAGAAATGCTAGATGATGGTACAATTCAACCTAGTCAAAGTTATTTCTCTCCTCCAGTAGTATTGGTGCAGAAGAAAGATGGATCATGGCACATGTTTCCAGATTATAAGGAACTCAACAAGCTCACTATTAAAGATAAATTTCCCATTCTTGTCATTGACGAATTATTTGATGAATTGCATGGATCAATTTACTTCACAAAGTGGGATCTTCGTTCAGGATATCATCAAATCAGAATGAAGATTGAAGAAATTCTGAAAACAAAATTTATAACTCATGAGGGTCATTATGAATTTTTGGTCATGCCTTTTGGCCTTACCAATGCACCTTCTACATTTCAAGGTTTGGTGAATTCCTCTGTTTCTCTCACAGTCTCACCTCTCTACTTCTCGCTCGGAGAATACACATGTATTACATAGACTCAATACAATTCCATCATACAAAGAGAGGGGTTGCCTTCTAGGGCAAAAATCCTAAACTAAACATAAGTTCTACCGTCAGATCATCGACCTAGTGAACAACCCAGATTTACTAGAAATTACTATACTTTTACAAGGCAATTTTACACCTGTTTTTAGCCTCGGGGGCGCTACCCCCGAAACCCCCCGCCAAGGGGGGCTCCCCAAAGGTCACAGCCGCCCCCCTGAACCCCCCCTGTAGTGAATATTTTATGGGTGGCATTGCCACCCCATTTCTATCTGGGGTTCAATGTGGCGATACCTTTGAATATAGAAGATAGTCAGGCTCCACACCCATCAATCTCCCACTTGGAGACTGATTATAGCAACTCCATCACTGCTTCATTTGCTAGATAATGACTCCTCTTTGGACTTGGCTATTTGTCATCTTCATCGTCATCCTTGAAGACTAATTGAAACTGAGCATATTCTTAGTTTCTCCCTGGTTACAACTTTTGTTAGCATATTTGCAGGATTCTCGCTAGTGTGTATCTTTTCCAGCTTCAACTCTCCATCTTGCAACACTGATCATATGAAATGGTACTTGATCTGTATGTGTTTAGTCTTAGAATGAAATGCTGAGTTCTTTGCAAGATGAATGGCACTTTGGCTATCACTGTATAATGTGCCCATATCATTCTCCTTACCCAATTCGCACATAAACCTTTGTAACCAAATCATTTCTTTACTAGCCTCTGTAGTAGCAACATCAACTCTCCATCTTGCAACACTAATCATATGAAATGGTACTTGATCTGTATGTGTTTAGTCTTAGAATGAAATGCTGAGTTCTTTGCAAGATGAATGGCACTTTGGCTATCACTGTATAATGTGCCCATATCATTCTCCTTACCCAATTCACACATAAACCTTTGTAACCAAATCATTTCTTTACTAGCCTCTGTAGTAGCAACATATTCTGCTTATGTTGTTGAAAGTGCAACAAGACTTTGGATTTTTGAAACCCAACTGATAGTTGTTCCACCAACAGTAAATACATATCCTGTAGTGCTCCTCCTATTGTCTCTGTCACCTGACATATTTGCATCAACATATCCCTGTAGAGAAATGTTTGAACCACCAAAGCATAATGCTTGATTTGTGGTACCTTTCAAATATCTGAGAATCCATTTCATTGCCATCCAATGTTCCATTCCTGGATTGTTCATGTACCTGCTTACAACTCCCAATGCATGTGCAATATCAAGCCTTGTGCAGACCATTGCATACATTAAGCTTCCAACTACTTATGCATATGGAACTTTAGACATATAATCCATGTCTTCTTAGGTCTTTGGGCACATTTCCTTACTAAGTTTGAAAAGGCTAGCAAAAGGTGTACTAACTGGTTTTGCATTGTGCATATTAAATATTTTCAACACCTTTTGTATGTACTCATTCTGAGACAATGTTAATTTATGATTTTTCCTGTCTCTAGTTATTCTCATACCAAGGATTTGTTTTGTAGCTCCTAAATCCTTCATTGCAAATGAATTTTCCAATTTTATTTTGAGCACATTTATTTCCTACATGTTAGACCCTGCAACAAGCATGTCATCTCCATACAATAACAATATAATATAGCAGCCATCATTTTTATTTTTCAGATAAACACAATAATCAGAGTGACATCTAGTATAACCTTGTTCAGACATAAACTTGTCAAATTTTATATACCACTGCCTTGGAGCTTGTTTTAAGCCATACAAGATCTTCTTCAACCTGCACACTAGTTTCTCCGTCCCTTTCACCTCATATCCTTGTGGCTACTGCATGTATATCTCTTCCTCCAAATCCCCATGGAGAAAGGTTGTCTTTACATCTAACTGCTCAAGATGCAAATCTTCAACTGCTACTAGACTTAAAATAGTTTTGATTAAAGTCATTTTAACAACAGGAGAAAATATTTCATCAAAATCAATACCTTTCTTCTGTGCAAAACCCTTCACCACAAGTCTAGCTTTGTACCTCTGTTTTCCTCCATCTTCTTCCTTTAGCCTGTAAACCCATTTATTCTTCAATGTAGTTTTTCCTGCAGGCAACCTGACTAAGTCCCAAGTCTGGTTATGCATTAAGGAGTCCATCTCTTCTTCCATGGCTACCTCCCACTTCTTCCTACTTTCAACCTACATTGCTTCTTCATAACATTCGAGTTCACCATAATTAGTCAACAATAAATAATATAATGAAGGAGAGTATCATTCAGGGGGTCTACTTATCCTGGTAGATCTTCTAACACTACTTTCAGGTGTTTGGGGTGCCTGTTGCTATTGTGGTGGTTGTTGATTATTATTATTTTTAGGCACCTTTACTTTTTTAGTGATTTCATCAAGAACTGCGTATTCCTTGTTTTCTTTTTCTTGTTTCTTTTCCTGCAGCTGATTCTTATAGAAGACCTTTTCATTGAATATTACATCTCTGCTCCTAATGATTTTGTGATTTTCATAATCATATAAGCGATAACCAAAATCATTAACACCATATCCAATAAAGGTACATTTCTTTGACTTTGCCTCAAGCTTTGTTCTATTTTCTTTATCAATATGGACAAAGGCCTCACAACCAAAAGGCTTTAAAAAAGAGTAGTTTACCTTTTTACCTGTCCATGCTTCCTCTGGAACACCACCATCCAAGGAACTTGAAGGCCCTCTGTTTATTCGATAAATAACAGTATCTATAGCATCTGCCCAAAATTTTAAAGGCAATCCTCATGCAATCTTGTGCACCTTGCTCGCTCCATGATTGTTTTGTTCATCCTTTTTGACACACCATTTTCTTGTGGTGTTCTTGGAATTTCTTCTCTCTGCGAATTCCATGCTCTGAATAGTACCTATCAAGCTCTTTTCTGCAATATTCACCTCCATTGTCTGATCTGGGACACTTTAATTTCTTTCTTGTCTCAATCTCAACCAAAGATTTCCATTTCTTGAAAATATCAAATACATCAGATTTATTCTTAATGCAATAAATCCAAGTTTTTCTAGTTTCATCATCAATAAAAGTAACATAATAATGATAGCCACCAAGAGATTATCCTTGAGCAGGTCCCCATACATCTGTATGCACAAGCTCTAATTTTTCACTCTTATTTTCTTTCCCAACTCTAAGAAATCTGACTTTCTTCCGTTTTCCATAAATGCAATTCTCATAGAAGTCCAAATCAACATTCTTCAAACCCGGCAACAAATTCCTTGAGTGAAGAATCTTCATCCCCTTTTCACTCATGTGTCTGAGCCTATGATGCCATAATGCTACATCTGCTCCTTTGGAAGTTAAAGCATTAATAGAGTTAGAAATACAATTGCATAAATACAATGTACCAACCTTTTCACCTTTTGCTATTACCAGTGCTCCTTTGGTAACCTTCCAAGCTTTATCTGTGAAAGTTGTCACACAACCTTCACCGCCTAACTGCCCTGTTGAAATCAGATTTTTATTTAGATCTGGAACATGCCTTACGTCCTTTAGTAGCCACTGGTTTCCATTCTATTGCTTTACAAGAACCTTACCCATTCCAACAATTTTACAGGGTTTATCATCACCCAAACGAACTTTTCCAAAATCTCCTTGAACATAGTCATGAAAGTATTTCTTATGAGGTGTGGCATGGAATGATGCCCCTGAATCTACCACCCAGGAATCAGTAATATTTTTGAAAGAAAGAATCAAAGCATCTTGTAACACCTCAGCTGTCACATTTTCTTCATGATTGTTTTCTTGCTGTGCGTCTCCTTCTTTTCCCTTCCAAGATCTACAATCTTTCTTTAAGTGTCCTTTTCTTTCTGCATTTCTAGCGCACTATCCTCGATCTAGACTTGGATCTGCCTTTCCTTGATTTACTGCGATATCCAGAGCTCTTTCCTCTTTCCATTTTTCTTCCCCCTAGACTCTGCACTCAAAGAATTACCCAATGTCTCATTGAAGCTTTTCCTTCGCATTTCCTCACTAAGGATAGCACCGACACCATCATCAAACTTTAAAGTACTAGATCTAGAAACATAGTTACTAATGGCCATTACTAAACCATTCCAACTTTCTGGTAATGAGCACAAGAATAACAGAGCTTTAACTTCATCATCAAAGTTTACCCCTATAGAACATAACTGACTTGTAACAATATTAAAATCATTTAAATGGTCTACAACAGATCCACCTTCCGACATCTTCATATTAAATAATTGTTTCATAAAAAATACCTTGTTTGAGGCTGAGGGTTTTTCATATAGTTTCTCCAATGCCTTAATCAAACCCTCTATCATTGTTTCCTTCAAAATGTTGAACATGACTGACACTGCGAGGCACACCCGTACTGTTCCGAGTGCCTTTCTATCGAGAAGGTTCCATTCTTCATCTGTCATACCCGTCGGCATCTTTGTTTTTCTGCCCAATGGTAGGTACAGATCTTTTTGATACAGATAATCTTCCATCTGCATCTTCCATAGTGAGAAGTTTTGGCTATTAAATTTCTTGACCCTAAACTTACCATCTTCCGCCATTTCTCCCACTTGAACAAGGAACCCTTCTTTCCTACGAGTTTATCAGCCAAATAGACCTTTGGCTCTGATACTAGTTGTTATAAAATTATATTATGGAGCAATGGAACACATAAAATATTGCAGAAATATAAACACAGAAAACACATAAAACAAGAGAGACATAGATATACGTGGTTCACCCAGTTTGGGCTACATCCACCTCAAATAGCCAGTCCTTCCTTTCTATTATCCAACAAAATGAAGAGACACAACCTACAACATATCCTCTGTAATATCCTCTGTTTCTCTCACAGTCTCACCTCTCTACTTCTCGCTCAGAGAATACACATATATTACACAGACTCAATTCAATTCCCTCATACAAAGAGAGGGGTTGCCTTCTAGGGAAAAAAGCCCTAAACTAAACATAAGTTCTACCATTAGATCATGCACCTAATGAATGGCCCAGATTGACTAGAAATTACTATACTTTTACAAGGAAAATTTACATTTGTTTTAGCTTTGGGGCGCTACCCCCAAAACCCCCCGCCAGAGGGGGGCTCCCTAAAGGTCATAGCCGCCCCCCCTAGACCCCCCTTGTAGCAAATATTTTATGGGTGGCATTGCCGCCCCATTTTGAACTGGGGTCAAATCTGGCGACACCTTTGAATACAAAAGATAATCAGGCTCCACACCCATCAATGTTGGGAATACTACATGCACTTAAGAAATCGCGACCCTACCTAAAGGGAAGACACTTGAAGGTAAAATCAAATCATGATTGTCTTAAGTACTTTTTAGAACAAAGGTTATATTCATAAGAGCAACAAAAATGGGTCACAAATATGTTGGGTTATGACTTTGAAATCATCTACAAAAAGGAAAAATGTTGTGGTAGATGGAATCTCAAGAAAGGATGAGGATGTGGAGGCATTTTTTTGTGCCATTTCTATTATCCAACTAGATTGGATAAACGAAGCAAGGGTTGAATGGAAGAATGATGAAGAAGTGTGGTAAGTCATTCAAAAGTTACAACAAGATCCTAGTACATCTAATACATTTAGCTGGAAAAACGATTCGTTATGGTACAAAGATTTCTTATACCTATGTAAGAATTCCCAACACAAACAAAATATTCTTATGGAATTCCACACCACTCCCTTAGACTAACACTCAATATTTTTAAAAAACTTACCACAGGGTTAAGAAGGAATTTTTTTGGGATGGCCTTAAATCTGATATTCAAAATTTTGTGGCAGAATGTTTTGTTTACCAACAAAATAAAGTTGAAACAATTAAGACCCCAAGTCTATTACAACCTTTATCCATTGCAAGCCAACATTGGGAAGAGGTTTCAATGGATTTTATTATAGGTTCACCCAAGTTTGATGAAAAGAGTGTTATCATGGTGGTAGTTGACATACTTACCAATTATGCACACATTTGTGCCTTATCTCATCCATTTAAAGCCAGTACAGTTTCTACTGCATTTATGGAAACAATTCAAAAGCTACATGGAAACCCAAAGATTATCGTAAGTGATAGAGATCCCACTTTCATTGGAAAGTTTTGGACATAATTATTTTCTTGTCTTGGTACTTAGTTAGGTCATAGCTCATATTATAATCCTCAATATGATGGGAAAACTGAGATAGTAAAAAAATGTTTGGAAGGATATCTCCGTTGCTTTGTATCTGATAAATAGGCACAATGGGTCAAATGGTTGCCTCTAGCTGAATGGTGGTATAACACTTCCTTCAATACTACAGAAAAAATGACCCCATTTATGGCACTTTATGGATATCATCCACCATCCATCACATCATATTTAAGAGAAAATTATAAGGTTCAAGCAGTGGAAGATCACATCGAGTATCAACGACAAGTTCTCCAACACTTAAAGGATAACCTCACTTTGTCGCAGAATAGAATGAAACAACAGGCAGATCAAAATCGCAATGAAAGAAGTCACTATGTAGGTGACTAAGTATTTCTACGGCTACAACCATATAAACAAATGTCCTTAAATCAAGCTAAGAAGGATAATAAATTATCACCAACATATTATGGTTCATACAAGGTGTTGTGAAAGATTGGTACTATGGCATACAAATTGGAGCTTCTTGCAGCTTCCCGAGTGCACCAAGTTTTCCATGTATCATGCTTAAATAAGGTTATAGGTGACAAGCTCCCAGTTCAAACAATATTGCTAGGACATGACAAGGAAGGAGAAATCATATTGGAGCCTGAAACAGTCATAGAAGAAAGAACTCAACAACTACGAAATCGATTAATTTCGGAGTATCTCATCAAGGGGAAGAACTTACCCACTGAATATTCCACATAGGAGGATGAAAATTTTATATAGAAGCATCCAAAACTACTCAAGCATTGAGGAAAATAGTTTTTTGAAGGAGATGGGCATGTTAGGTCCTTATAATACTAGTGATTCCCCCATTACTATTGTCATTGTAGCCCTTATTGTTATTGTTGTGCCCCTATTGTCCCCAGATTGTTATTATTATGCCCCATAGAAGCCCACTATTGTTATTGTTGTGTCCTTATATTATTATTGTTATGTCAGCTTTGATTATATTGTGAACACTTAGACTCCTATATACAGAAAGGAGGATTTTTCATTTGTATCAACCAAGAATTGTTCATTTGTGTAATGTAAAGGAGGTTTCCCCCTCGAAGATGTTGATTTTTAAGTTGTTGATCTATATTTTTTTCTATTTTGTGAGTTGGTTGCATAATAATATATAATACATAGTCCCCGATTATAATATATAAACCCGCATTATAATATAAATATGCTTTTCCAGTTAATACCTCCCCCATACAACACCTTCCCCAAGTAATAGCTCCCCAAGTAATAACTCTATCATATATATAGATATAGATATACATATCTATACACACACACACACACTAGAAGTGCATTTTTTATAGAATATTTCCACCATAAGTGAATCTTTTCACACTATATTTCCAGTAGAGTACATTTTTTACATAGTACGCAGATTTTAAAATGGATTCACTGATATTAATTGTTGTATTAGTTTCTCTGGAAAAGAGAACTATATTGAATGGTCTCGGAAGATAAAACACACTATCATTTTTAATGAGGTGTGGAGAGGAGTTTGTGAAGGATAAGGAGATAATGCACCTACAAATCCCATTTCATATAAGGAGAGTTCCATTTGGGAATATAAGAACATCATGGCCTATGCCTTGATTGCAGCATACGTAAATGAAGAGGCGAGTCACCATATTTTTCCATTTTCAAATGCTTTTGAAGCCTTAAATAAGTTGAAGGAATTGTATTACTCTCACTTTGAACTTGAAGTTGTTCAATTGATGATTAATTTGTTTAGTCTTGAATTGAAAAATGATTACCCTCTTGTCTTAGCATCAAAAGTAAGATCCATTATGCATGACATAAAAACCACTGGTGTTGAAATAGATATTCCTCTCATATATTATGTCAAGGCACTCTATCCCACCTATTCACATTATCTTGAGTCATTGTAAGGAAGTGGAAACCTTAAGGAGATTACCTCTGACTCCCTTGAGACGAAGTTTGTTGAAAGAGAGAAGGATTTTGGGAAGAAGAAAACTGCTTAGTCTACTAAAGAATTTGTATGCCTTTCACAAAAGGAGAAGAATCATGCACAAGATTCTTCTAGAGGAAGATGTGGTTGGAGAGGAAGAGGAAGGAGGAATTTTATAGGTTGGGGGGGCAAACAATTCCAAGGAGAAAAGTAGGATTTTCATTGCATGCATTGCAATAGAGATGGACATGATGCATCCACATGTAAGTTTCCTTGGGACCGAATTGAGTATAAAAGAAATGAAGGAAATGGTAAAACCAAAGACAAAGGGAAAGGTAAAGCACTCGAATGCTCTCACTATTTTATGGCACATTGTAATACTGGAGTAACTGAAGACTTGTTTAATGCTTCACTTTCTTCTTGGAAAGATGATTGGTTGCTTGATTCAGGATAAACTTGCCACATTAATTTTAGGAGATTCTTTTTGAATAATTCACTAACAATGTTGATGAACTAGTATATTTTGCAGACAAGTCAAAACTGAAGCCATCAGGGCTCGACACCATCAAGCTCAAACTGCCTGGTATTCTAGACTTTCTTCTACACGTTGTTTTATACCTCCTAGAGTTGTAGATAAGCTTGTTGTATTTGGTCCACATCCACCAGCAAGGACACTCCAATCATATGTTTGATGGCAAGGTTGAGGTTAGAAAGCATCAAATCACTCACTTGTCATGACAGGGATAGAAGAAGAAGACTTATGAAGCTACAAGGAACCTTCGCTCATGCACAAAACTTCTCATACAATTTTCACTATGATGAAGGTAAATTTCCATCAAGTATTTTATGGCATGCTATATTTGGACATGTTAAACACATACATGGCAGAGGCAATATGAAATATAAACATTAGATTACTTTTCTTATTCACAATGATACATATTTATAATACATAGGAATGACCCTTGGTTTCATATTCCATGTGGTCCCTTGGACTCGCTTTGCATGTTCATCTTCCACACCAATCCTTAGAGGATTAGGTATCCAACATTACCCCCCTTAATCTGAAGGGTTATGTAGGAGTCCAAGAAGAGAGTTGTAATACAAAATGTGCAAAAATTCATGGCAACACTAGGCTAAATGTGCTCTTTGAAATGTTGGTATAAAGGGAGATGGTTTAAGGATGACCACCAACAATGGAACACTTAGTGTAGTTCTCGTAACTTTTCCAAGCCTGACAAGAAGCTGAGGAATTCTGCTACAGGAAGTGCTCCTGATGTTTTGAAGAGGGAAACCTTCAACGTTAAAAGGGAGGTGTCACCCCACATAAAAAGGGAGAACCTCAACCTGAAAAGGGAGGTCTCAACCTATGATGGTTTAAGGATGACCAAAAACTCCAGAATGCTGAATGCAATTCCTGGAACTCTTCCAAAGTTGGAAAGAAGCTGAAGTCTTCTGCTAGAGGAAGTGTCCCTAATTCTTTGAAGAGGCATCACCAACTTAAGGCATACTAAAGAACATCTTTGTTTTTGGCTAAAAATCTGAATCTGGTATGGAAGGTTGTGGCTCAGGCTAACTTTATGTGGCTTTGAAGCTTGTAGAATACCATCACTTCCCCCCCTGTTAGATACAAAGTGAGATGATGGAGAAAACTCAACTAAAATATTATTCAATATTCTAGAACATATTTTGACATATGACTGAAACATCTTCTTGGCTGTTGAAAGCCATTGCCAAGAAGCAATCCATCCAAGATGAATCTTTGTTCTTGCAGGAGACTTTTTTTTGAAGCACCTGTTTGAAGAATGATTGGTTTTATGAGAATGCTTACATGGATGAATATCAAAACATTTATCTTTCATATGGCCAGCTCAGTCACAGTGTTGGTTTTTAACAACTTGTTGTGGCTGCTGTGGAAGAGGACAAGAATATGAAACAATTGAAGGTGAGCTATCATGAAGAAATCCAACACTCTAAAACTGGATGGGCTTTGAGTAATCTTGAATATTAAAGGACACATCCTTTTCATATCCAAGATTGGTTATGTGATTGTTATGGACAAGCTCTTCCCAAGGTCTTATGATGGGCTTGGGAACCGCAGACTGAATTTCTGCATTTGCTTGTAACTCTGCTACTTCATTGGGTACTAAATCTAAATGAACTTCAACAATATTGACTTGTTGTTGATGGGAGTCTATCTCAATGTTTTGAATAGAATGATGCTTATGATGTTGTAGCTCTTCTTGTTGTAGCTTTGTCTCAAGCTACAAAAAATCAATATTGTTTTTGTGAATTTTGGAGACAAGTTTTTATATTGGAAACAATGGTTATGTTGATCTTAACCATCTCATCAATAGTGGAATGTATTAAATTATTTAGTAGTTTCAATACATCATCTATTCAATCCATTTCAAACTAATATAATAAGAGAAATTATGTTATATTCAACTACAAATTGACCTATAAAAAGATAAATAGTTGCAACTATTAGATGAGTAGCAAGATACCAATATCACCAAGTCATTATAGCAGACAGCGTAGTACCAATTTCAATGCAAAAAATGACTTTCTTCTTCAATGCACTTACTTCTCAAATTATTCAAACTACTCACACTGTGAAAAAGAAGAGCCAATCTTCACTACAGATCACTGTTTGGGATATAAAAATATGGAGAGCTTCCCCTTTTTAAGAAAATCAATGAACACTAATTCAACAAATGAATTATATATTCCATCCACACTATATCCCATACAACCCCTTTTTAAAAAAAATCAACGAACACATATGAGATGACCTTCAAAATAGTGTATCCGTTCAAAACAGATCAATGCCCAATGCAAACATTCATACACAACATTTGTAGAAATTTTGAATAATTTAACACATATTCAACAGAGATTATCCTGATCATGTACTATTGCAGAAAACACACACAATACATAAGCTCCTCTACGTTGATCATCAATATAGCAGCATCAATAACAATAAAACATCAAGAGCATTCACACATTAACACAGTATGTATCCCGGGGAAAGCATCTCGCAAAAAACCCCAACTATCTGTATATTAATGATTGAGTCATGTAACATTACACAGCATAATACTTCTCACAAGTATCTCCACCTCTGTTACACACAATACAGCTCAGATCTGA
>APFE030710629.1:0-10650 GCA_000404065.3 Pinus taeda | reverse complement strand
GAGAACATTTGAATTCTTGTAAAATGATGTGTATCTAGAGAAGGATAGCTCTTATTTGGTTTGTTTGTCATTAGAGAGTCTTAGACTCCTAGGAAGGTTAGATTTGTCCGCAAGTATAACTCATTCCGCTTGACACCATACCTTTTACATTCCTCTCACTAATATACATACTTTGTCCCATATTAATGTTGTATCTTTCACCCTTGTACATTGTCGTCAGAACAATGTTCACCCATCCATTCAGTCATAGGCGACCTCTCATCTTGAAGGAGGGAGGGGACCTTCATTACACTCGTGCATGCGGTATAACTGTTTTATTGGATTTCATAGGTTGATATGGTACTCTATGATCACGCAGCATGTGGCAAAATAATAATCGTCAAATTAATGAATTTTCATAGAAATATCGTTTAAAATTGGACAACTTAGTTGTTACAACTTATTTCTTGTTCTATCTGTCTATTGATGTTTGTTGTTGTGTTTTCTCCACTACACTAATCCTTTGCAATAGTACGAAGAACTCAAGCATTATGGGTGGTAATTTAGTGCGTCAAGAACCTTTAGTGCTAGAAATCTCTAACAGATCCAGAGACATTCTGGTCCACGCAGGGTGGATATCATACTTCACAAGATTTCAGCCCCCCAGTGAGGAAATCTCTATTGAATTTCTACAGCATATGTAGAATGAGAAATCCCTGGTGAGAGGTAGAAGAATTACAGTATTAGAAACTGTAATAGCTAAAGTATCTGGGTTTTTGGCGAAAGGAACTACATGGCCAAAAAAACACATAATGTTACAAGATGCAGTGGACATTTTCAGAGATGCAGGCAAGGAATTAATCAAGAAAGGCAAGGGCATACAACCATCTTCTCTGGAAAACCATGGCGTGAGTTGGAAAATGTTGTCTAGAGGCACATTACTTGTGATGGATGACGAGATGTGGTAAGACCACGACAACTCAAACTTTTATTTGTTTTGAAACAAAAGATCACTGTTAATCTGCCATCTTTCTTGAATTTATTGATGCATGATACCGTCGATAGAATAAGATGAGTTAGGCACTTGAAAATTGTAGTTAGCCACCATGGATTGATTAGACTAATTGTTACCCACAACCTAGTTCAACAAAACATAACTTGGGATTCTCTCATAGTGCCCCTAGAGATTAGCCAAAACCTTGTAGTGCAAAGTCTTGAAATTTTGGAGATAAGTCAGCAGGGCCCTGTTTCGAAAAGGAAAAGCACTACCCACTTAAACATTGAACCCCACAAGTGAAAGTGGTCTGAAAGGTTATATCTAGTCCAGAGAATGTCTGTAGATAGTGCCGAACAACCTATAGAACCATCCAGACCAATTAGTATATAGGACTCTGAGTCAGAACCAGAGGAAGAACTTGAACAAGGGGAAGGATGTCATCCAAAATCAGAACCCGGGGAAGAGGCCAATTTAGGACAAGAACCCGAGGAAGAGGATAGACTGGACTCAAAACAAGAAAGGGCACAAAACCTTCATGATGAACTAGAAAATGAAGAAGAACCTCCTCAAACATCAACCATTAGTCCCCAAAATGATATTCTGCGAGATTTTAAGAAAGGGATGTCTCAGGTCATGGCAAATCTAAATTCATACATGCAGCCTGGAGGATCAGTTGATCCTAACCTAATGGAAGCTCAATCCCAAAAATACTCTAGGCATACAGAAATTTTTCCCTCTAACCAAGAAAAGGAAGCAGACATAGAAGTTTTTCATGAATCAGAAAACCAGTCTGGTGACACAGTTCTATTGGAACACAGCCATGATAAACAACATAAATCTTTAGATGAAGAAGTTATTGACAAGCATGTTAGTATAAAAGGTTATCCTCAGAAGAGGTGAGTAGTTGAAGCAAAACTAAAGAATCTAAGGCACAAATATCAAAAGCCTCAAAAGACTATTAAAAGGCTACGCAGGAAGCTTAAAAGAATTTCAAACGGCAAAGCCTAGAACGCTACTCCTGAGGTAGTCTCTATGGCTATGCAAATGAAAATATGTAAGGGTAGGTCAATAGAGACCCAAATGGAACTCATTCCTACTCGAACAATATCCACGCAGGAAAATTTGCATGCAAACTTAGTGGATGCAACCATTTAGATGTAGGGTTGGTCCTCCCACAATAAGGAAGTACAGACCGAGGAAATATCCTCTTGTAGCATAGGCACTCAGACAAAAGAACAAGCCAAGGATATCCTGTTAACCAAAAAACCTATTCTCCTAAAGCTACAAGAAGAACTGATGCAAACCTAGCTTGCTCTAGAACGATGTGAACGAGAGACAATCCCTCTACAAAAATATCAAGAGTTGTAGAAACAGTTGAGGGAATTAACTATAATTGAAAATGGGACTTTTGACAGATTTAGATAGGAAGAAGAAAAGGTGAAGAAGGTAAAGACCAAGCTGGATAGAGCCATGAATTAGATCAACACCATTTGCTTTCTATATTTAGATGTCTTGACATGTAGGTCTTCGACCACAAATTATTCCCTGTTCTTATTAGAACGGTACTTATTGTTAAAAGTTAAAGACATAAGAGCTAACAAGCCAATCAAGTTAAAAAAAAAAAAAAAAAAAATTGAAGATTTTATAAGTTGTTGCAAGGAAAATGGGGCAAAATTCCAAAGGCTTCTTTACAAATTTTATTTGCATAATTTCATATTAGAAGGAGAAGTTGATAAGAACCTTAGCCCTTTTGTTGTAGGTATTCAATTCCAGGCTTTTATCTCTTTTGCAGTTAATCAACTTAAGTGGTTAAAGGTGTATAATTCATTCCAAAGATAGGAACACAGGTTGGATCTCTGGGTAAGAAGTGAGCCTACTCACCCTTTGCAACTATTTTCTAGACATAAAAGGTTGATGACACAAGAAGGTGTGATTCAAATTTTAGGGCCCATATATAAGGAAATTGTACAGAAAGGAAAAACATATTTCCTCTCGATCCAGAAAAGATCCCTAACTACATCCAAAATGAGATGGATAGTCTCAACTAACAGTGTAAGGAAAGAGAACCATTTAGTTATGGGAACGTCAAAGCTGCTGCAAGCCGGTTAATCACATATAGAAATCTTATTTTGAGGGAAGGGCCTTATTGGTTGGGATGTCGATTTAGATGTCCCATTATTTGGTATCCTCTTGAAGGGTATTGGTTTGACTATGAGTTACATGAAGGACACAAATAGACAGCCTTTGCAAATTTGGCACAAAATCACGGTTTCAGGCCTGATAGAAACCTTTTTTCCAGCCTACTCCTTAACTACATTACATAGGAACTATTTATTTGTCATGAGGACATGAAAAAAGGTAAGCAGGGGAGTATGTTGAGCAGTGCAATAGGTATGTATTTACTCTTGATTATTATATTTTTCCTCCTTTCTTATCCATCTTATGCCATGATATAATAAAAAATTGATAGGATGTTGATAAGGAATGAATAAAACTACTCTTGATACGATTTGACCAACCAAACTAATTCTCATTACTTTTTATGTAGAAAACAGTAAAATGAACAGCTGTTGTTCCCAAGGCGGAACAACAAAAGCTAATCGAGGAAAATGAGACACATCAAGTGTGGTAAAACCAAGGAACAAGTCAAGGAGATCAGCACAAGATAGAGGAATTGTCTGAAGATAGCATTTAGTTGTGAATCCTACAGGATCTCCTGATCCTGAGGGATCACATTTATCTTTTCCTTTTGACTATAAAAGAGAAGACTGAATAGGGATCTCTCGTATTTTACTTGGATTGTAATTTTAATTTATAGCATGGTGATTATGAGGAATAAGATTGTGTTGTAATGATAAGTGACTTTGATGATTAATATACAACTTGCGTTGCTGTTAGATCGTATATTCTGAGATCGTTAAGCAGTGTTCGTTGGTGGCTAGGGCCCAGTCTCTAGTGGAACTTACTATTTTTCCCTATTTTATGCATTTTCTGTTTCCTGCAAGTTATTCTGCTTTATAGCTTTTCAGTTGATGCATTTTCATTGAATCAAATTTCTGGTATTCATTTCATTAATGCGCAGTCATAGTTGTTTTTATTTAACTCATGTCGTTGATTGAATTAGTTATCGGTTAAAGAATCATTTCCAGTTAATTGCAGAATAGAGTGTGATTGATTAAATTCTTTCCTTCTATCCAATAGTTTAAGTATAGCTAAAAGAGCTCAGTTAGTACTATGGTGCTCTCAATTGATTGTCATTTGGATTTAGTTGATTACGATTGAATTACGGTATTGTTTGAGATAGAGTCATGATGCTTAGATGAGTTATTTCCCTTAGAGTTACAATCTTGAGATTTATGATTGCATCCGTTTACTCTTGTATTGAATTTCATAGCTTATTTTAAAGCATTACTCTCTAGATTTATAGCTTGCATATATTGTGTACACTCTCGGAATAAAAAGACTTACCCATGTTGATAATTAATGTGAGGCAATTAGGAGTTTTAAAAGACACCTTTTAGCACCCAATAGAAAGGTCTGCCTAGTCCTTTGGTTATCAATGACAAACTCATGACATAGTTGGACTATGGTAATAGAATCAGAGAATTGGCTAAGGAACAAGCTAGCTCTTCATCCAGAAAATCATTGCCAACAGGCAAAGTTTTGTACAACACATTTGAAAAAAAAAAAATCTTGAGCATGAGATAAAACACTTATTCCTCACCAAATTTTTTTTTGCCAAATATACTGAAGCTGATGAGATCTATAGGATGATGATTAATGTGAAATTACCTGAGGCAAAATGGTGGGAGACAATGACTGATTTACTGTGATAAATTTATAGCTAAAAGTTACTACACAGTAAAACGAGAGTAGCCAGGTAAACAGATGAAAATAGGGCAACATGGTCAAATAGTATCAGGTGAAAGATAAAAATTGAAGAAGATTCCAGTGTGAAACATCACAACTGCAAGCTAGCACAAAGGGCTACAAATCCAACCATAAAATCCAGCAGTACCAAATAAAAAGGGACAACATGAAACAGTTCATTAGTTATCTCTATCTTCTTGCAAGAAGATATTTTTATTTCCTAAATTAAATCTCAAGTTAGTGTTTCCGTGAAAACTAGTGTCCTTTCGATCGACTAGCCCTCTAGGATTGGTAGCTACCCTAGAAACAAGCAGTTTAAAGAAATTCGGGGTTTCTTCTATGTATAATAGATAAGAGAGAGAGAAAGGAACCAACCTAGATCTTCCACTTAACTCCTTTCTTGATCTCTCTCCCCCTTGACAGAGCTTGCAACTCCTCTCCTCACTTATCCCACTTGGAGAGTACCTATAGAAACACAGTAACAAAAACCTTCAAAGCATCTTGATCTATTATATCATAAGCATTACAGAATCAGAAATGTAATGAACATACAATGGCATTCATAAATAGTAACATTCACAATTGCACAGTTATATGAAAGAAAAATCAAAGAAATTTACTAAAATAGAAGGGAGAATTACAACCCAGTTGTCTGATATAGCATCATCCTCTCAACATCAAAGCCCTCTTCACCTCATGAAAAGCAAGATCATACCAAAAATACAATGCTCTTTCTCAAATACAAACTATCAGCACTTCCTTGCAAATTAAAAAATTACAGCCTCTAGATCTCTCAAATGAGGGATCCATTTATCGATGCGTGTAAGGTTGTGATTCATCTCTATGGTTTTGATTAGTGTCATTCCACTTGTGGCATTTGGTTCCACTTGGAGTTTTCTTGGATCTCTTACACATCCCTGGGTGAATTTAGAGAGGCTAGTGTCAAAGGAGAAGTTTCTAGAAGATTCCATGAGCATCCACTTAGCAAACTATCTCGGACATTTGTCCATCCTCACTCATCACACCCTATAGAAGGCCTCATCAGTATGCATCACACCTGGCTAGTGTAAAAGTCAGTATGCATCACACCCTGACAGTGGAGCAGTCAGTATGGTCCAGTTTTGGCTAGTTTTGGATGGTTTTTTAGGTGGAACTTTAGGTGAATGATGTAATCAGTTGACCATGATCCTTTAGGGTATGAAACAACACTTTTAGGGGTTAAAGAACCCTAGTTTATTGACATATAAGATTGGGGTTG
Organism: Pinus taeda; assembly: GCA_000404065.3. Taxonomy (NCBI): domain Eukaryota; kingdom Viridiplantae; phylum Streptophyta; class Pinopsida; order Pinales; family Pinaceae; genus Pinus; species Pinus taeda. Next base: position 4,546 of record APFE030710629.1, on the reverse strand, counting down.
CAGTGCCCAAATATGTCTATAACAGTTGCCCCCTAAAGCATGAAGTCGTAAATCTTTGATGTCGGGTGAAATGCTTTATCATGAGGATCTGAGGTTTTCGAACTGGAAGGTGACCTGTATAAGATACAATACAATACATCATCATAATATAATTTCTTCATGATCTAGCTGAGGCAGGCATTCCCATGCTCAGCTTTATAAATTCATTTCATGCACATAAAACATATAATCGTCTGCAATTGCAGACTGGTGATTATTCATATGTAAGGTCATCATCCCTGGCTTGGATGACCATCTGTGTAGCTTTTGTGTACATTTGATGTCTTTATATCCCTGATTATATCACAACCTAGATGGATGAAACTAGGTCTGGGTTCTTCAATCTCGTTCAATCTTCGCCTGTTGTACAAGTCGATCCATGTGAAGAGATGTTTTGAAGTCGAACATGGAAAGACATCACCTGATTACCAGCCAATAATGTGAGCTGTTAACAGACGCGAGAGGAATCACCGATAATGATGATGACCCCCAAGGTACTACAGTATAATTCACGTGGCGTGAATATATGATCCGATGTCGAACACCACGCAAAATCTTTCGGTCGAAGGCCATTGATGTCAACCTATCGCTGGAAGTGAGAAACTTGCAATTGAGGCATGCAAGCTTCAAAGTACTGAAAGGGGTGTTTCTAAGTCAACTTCATGGATAATGAGCTGATGTCAACAAGAAGTGACCCGTCGTAAGAGGGCCTTCATGTATCCCACATTTACGACACGAAACAAAGCAAATGATTTTCCGAAAGTGAAAACGATCTGACAACACAAAGTTAAGGAATGGCGGTCATGAAAAATGGAGGGTGAAGGTATTGCAGTGGATAAGGCATTAAATAGATGGTGGTTTCTCAACTGAATGACTTCTCTTGAACATATTAGTGACACTGAGATGGATTGGTAGTGTTAACCCCAACAGATGGATGGTGCGGAATACCAATGGTGAAATGACCGGTGAATGGAATAACCCAACCCAACTCAATCAAGGTGACGGAGTGAAAGTGTCATGTTCAAGAGCGACCTGTTACCATAAAATTCTTTAAGTTTTCTTCCCTTTTTCCCCAATCATTTCTAACCAGTACCTCTTTATTTTTGTCAAGCCTGAGAAGGATAACATATGCTTGTTCTATAATTTTCCCTTCAGGCAAACCTGTCGCTATGTTTTAGTGAGTCTAGCGACAGTGAAACTCGTTCTTGTCTAGGTGGACAAATTTGTCACTATTGTTTTAACGAGTATAATGACAAAGAAAACTCGATCCTTTTCATGTTTAGAGAGTTTGAAAAGGGATGAAAAGGGGACTCTTTCTCGCCTTGGGTAGACGAGTTTGTCACTATTTTTTTAACAAGTTTAATGACAAGGATAACTCGGTCCTTTTCATGTTTAGAGAGTTTGAAAAGGGACGAAAAGGAAACTCTAGAAGTTCTTTTTCATAGCATAATCCCATAAGTCCGAAAAAGGATCAAATAATATGAAAGGGATGACTTTTCGATCACTTTAACGAGCTGAAAAAGACAAGCGCTCGACAATCTTTTCATATTTAATGAGTCTGAAAAGAATTTAAAGGAGACTCGTTTTTTAGAAATGAGTGGTGTCTAGGGTAGTAACTAGTTCCAGGTAAGTTGGAACTTATCAAAACATGGTGATGTGAAGAGGTTGGCTAACAAATCCACTCATCGCGGCTGTTCCTCAAAAAGGAGTAAACAATCAAGTGGAAACGTATGATCAGCCAAAAGAATGGAGGTGATGATAGGAACACAACCAAGGCTCAAAAAGGTTGATAGCATGGCAATCCCAGAGGTTATTTACCAAAGGAGGGTTCATTTTTTATCGAGCTTGAACCATGGGGAACTATGCTCGGTAGTTGGTTTATTTTTTAACGAGCTTGAACCATGCGACAACATATGCTCAATTTGTGGTCAAAAATGTTTAATTCGCAGTTTAGCACATCATATTATTTCGTTAGTCATTCAACCTGCTCAATCACTCCATCAAACTAATTAGAAATACATATATACATATGAAAAATGAATTAAAACTAACATTTTACTTGAAGTACATGAATAGTAAACATAAAAAGTAGTTTTACCTTTCATTTTCATCATTTTATTTCAAATTTGGGATTTTGGAACTCTTGGACTGGTTTTCCCCCTCAAATTACATTAGTCGATTTCAGGAGATCCGGTGGACTATTTTCTGTGCCGTCAAGACCAGGTAGGAGATAACCCTAAGCTCTTCATTTTCATTCCATCTTTCTTTGATTCTGAGCAAACTTTTTCACATTTCTGGTCCCTTGGGGTTTGAAGATCTTGTTCCCCAATCATCACACCTAGCCAATATCGAAAGGTACGATTCATATTGAGCTGCCAACTAGCCAGTCAATATGCATTCCACCTTGCTCAAAGACAAGGTGCGATGGGCACAGAAGGGCATCTTTACACAGTGATTTTTCATCAAATTTTTGCCTATTTTTGCTCAAATTTGGATCCTAACTCATCTTTTGTTTTCATTTCAGATTTTTGTTGGATCAAGATAGATGTCACATGGTGTGAATACGAACATGAAGAAGAGGACATGATTGATTTACATGACCTGGGAACAGTTGCTGCATTAAGAAATTGTGGCTTGCTGAAGTTCTTCCGCATATCCAGCATGAGGCAACAAATCAGTTTGTTGTAGTATTTTCTCGATGCTTGGGATCCGATTGACCAGGTATTCCAGATTAGAGGTAAATCCATTCCATTGATAGTCGAGGAAATTTACTTTTCTGATGGGATTGTCGAGACATGGTGCTCCTCTTTCACATTTAGGATTCGCTCGTGGGGGTGAATCTGTGAAAGATTACATTCGTTAGTTCTGTAGAGATGGATCTCAGCCCAGTAGAGATGACAAGATCAATATCTGGGATGTCACTGATTGGCCCCAAAGGACCATTTTATTTACCTTTTTTAGATTGGTCGGTAGCGTGACTTTGCATTTGGCAAACAGATCTTACATGCAGTACGCCCTAGAATGCTTGGAACTGAAGGTGTTCAACTGGTGCGAGGCGGTACTTCCTATCATAAAAGAACAACTCTCCAAAGTAAAGAATGGAAGAACCAAGAATTTTGGCTATGGTTCCATATTGACTACTTTTTCTTTGGAGAGGATTCCACTGATGCAGCCTCAGAACATTTCACTAGGATTGCCAGCACCGAGGGAACCACGGATGTAGAGATGGGTTGATCTTATGGCTAGACATGCTGGTCAGTCACAAATTTCCTTCTCTGATGCCTTTTTTGAGTCGTTAGACCATCAAGAGATGGTATTTGCAGAGTATCCATATGTCGGGATGGATTTCTAAGGCGAATCAGATTTGGTGTTACCACCTGGTGAGCAATGGAGTGCTATAGGTAAAATGATTTGACCACATCTTTGTTTATCAGTTTTATAATGTTTTTGTGTTTTTAAATGTTACCAAGACTAATCAAAATTATATGCATGTGCAAATATTGGACCAGTGCGACCAACGGCACACCCACGTGCGGCAGATGATGCTCTAGCAGGAGAGGCTGCAGGGAGGGCCATCCTTCGGGATCTGGACATATCAGAGACCCTGAAATTGTTGAAATATTAGATCAAGGACCTCACTCTCGGTATTCAAGATGTCAGGATCGATGAGTTACCTTTGAGGTTATAGTGCCATACTACTGGCATGCTGATTTGATGGACTAGGCTCCTACTTACGATTGCACAGGCGGTGACTTGTTATCACCAGCATCAATAGTCTAGGATGCTTCCCTGCATTCATTTTTTGAGTTTCTTGGTCATATGACCGATTTCGTCTTGGACACAAAATATTTTGTAAAAACTATAAACAGTTATATATTTTTTATTTTTGGAGTTTTATTTTGGTTAAGTTACGCAATCCTGATGCAAATGTTAATGTAAAATGATTTCTTTACAAATGCTGCAAATTTCTATCTAACACATAGTTTGCTAATGAATCAGTCAATGTGTTTAAGTTCCTGGAAGTGTGTTGATATTGAATGGAATCAAACTGTCTTTCCAAAATCCTGACTCTTAGGAACATGCAATAAATGGCTGGGTTCCAAATGAAATAAATGCCAGTAAGGTGTAGAATGACAAGCTGTGAATCTAGCCTAACAACGAGTCGATGTATGCCATGTGAAATGGCATCAGAGAGAAGTTCTATCAATGTGCTATACTCAGTGATGTTGTTCATTGATTGGCCAATACGTATCCCTCTGAAACTCACTAACTCACCGTCTGGAGCGAAAATGGCCCAAGCCGCAGAGGACAGGTTCCGCGTACTATGACTAGCTCCGTCGACATACCCAACAAATGGTTCCAAAAAGTCTGACATTTGCAACAAAAGCGAAGTGGATTACCTAACCGAAATGACAACTCTAAAAGAAAACAAAAATGCAACAAAACATATATACAAAGAGTTTACTACACTTAATCAAGGATAGTAACGTTTAAGATACAACCCGTT